>JAESVK010070244.1:22230-43591 GCA_017140935.1 Hamamelis virginiana
TATATATATATATATATATATATATATATATATATATATATATATCTTTGCCTATCTTCGTCTCTCTCCCTCTCTCACGGGGTTTCTGATACAGCTTTGAAACTAAAATTAGCTAAGAACAGAAGCCCTTGGATTCTCATTCACTTAATGGATGATTCATCTCAAGATTCCAATCCAAGGGCTCAATGGTCTTAGCTGATTTTAGTTAAAGTCAGGTACCCCTGATAAAACATTTTTCTATATATATATATATATGGATTTGTGAATTGATGCCTCTGATATGGGTTGGGGGTTTCAACGAAAAAAAAAAAAAAAGTTTACTGCTAATCAGAACCGAGAAGAAGAAGAAGAAGAAAGAAGAAGAAGGTGGGTTGGGTGATTGCTTTGGCAGGTCTTATTTGAGAAGGGGTAATTTGGTAATCATATTAAATTTGTTGGGATAATACCTTCTCCAAACAAACAAAGGTCAGGAATCTTGATGGTAATCTTATTCCTGATTCCTAGCATTCCAAACATTGGAAAGGGGGCAAGGATTTACATTCCCATTCCCCCCTATTGGACATTCCCAAGCTTGAGATTTCTAGTTGCCCTTCCAAATGCCCCCTTAGAGTTAAAACATTCTGTTCATCAACCCAATAAATACCACATGGAGTCCCCTAAAGGTTTGAGGTTATAACTCGATGAGGGTTTCAATTCATAAATATATTTTTTCTTTTTTGAATTAGATTAAGTGTTGAGTTGTATTAATCAAAAGAAAGGGCCAGAGAAGACACCTGTACATGCAAGGCATGCAAAGAAGGAAAAAGGAAGAAAATCAAAATCAAAAACCAAACTATAGTTGTAAAGAATCCAAAGTGTTGTAACGAGAATTCAGTAGAGCCTAAAACACCTGACTCCTTATCACTCCAATAGCTTCCTTACGATACTAAATTGAAATTTTTTAAAGACATAATCAACTCTTCCTTCCCTTGAATAATTCTTCTTTTGGTCCTCAACAGAGTCCAAAAGATAGTGTGTGGAACCATTTTCTACACTACTATACAAGATTTTCGGCAACTTATGCACCACCAACCCTCAAGCAAAAAACGAACTCATCTAGGCATCACCCACTCATCTCAAAAAAGTTTTAGCTGTAAACCCATAAAGCTTTTTCTATTGAACAACGTAGAAGCAAATGATCCACTATCTCTGCCTCTTCTTGCAAAGCTTGGCATCTATTGGGCACTACAAAGTAGAAACAAATGATCCACTATCTCTGCCTCTTCTTGCAAAGCTTGCATCTATTGGGCACTACAAAGTTTCTTCTGATGAGATTGTCTGTTGTCGGGCACCTATTTTTCGCAACCATGCAAACAACCACCCTAGTAGGTACGGGAGATTTATCGATAATATCAAGAATATTGATCTTACCTCAACAGATATTTTAATATGTAATAATTTTATTTTTTATTTTTTTAATAAGATATGTCAATAAATACTGTGACATCTAGATATCATCATTGCAAAACTTATTCATGCCCATAGATATTGAAGATATCAACATATCATCGCATGTTGAATTGTGACACCATGGATTTTTGTACAACACACTTAAATTCCTCCTTCATATAAGCATGATTCATTAACTTCTCTAGTAGCTATATAAAACTCATAAGTGAACAAATTACATTATACTTATCAAGCCATTGCTCATACAATATGAAGCAATTCATAACATCTAATACTATTTAATATAAATTACTGTCAATAAATTGTGCCCTACCCATACTAAGTACAGATTATGCCATTGCTCGAATCCTAACTTCTTGAATTTTTTGAATTTGATTCTCCATGTCCATGTTATATTTTGACACTCAAACCCCTATGCATGCAACACATGCATCATAATGTGTTTCAAAACAAAATGAAACAGTGTTTTAAAACAATTTGAATAGAAAGAAAGCATACCAATTCAAAAACTTGGCGAGGCTCAATGATGGACAAAAGATCATAACAAAAGAAGGCCAAACTGCTGTTCAAACGTTTTGCCAAGTTTAACCCCTTCTTGCAGCGCTCATGCACTTCTGTCAGAAGGCAATCATACAACTGGATAATACACCTGAATACACCTTCTTTCAATTGCATTGGTGGAACATCTTCACCTACAGCACAGAAAGAAGAGAATTTCTAACTCAAGGAAATCAATAACTTAAACCAGATTGATAGCTGATTGCAACTGTTTGACTTAATTCACTAACCTAGAAAAAAAAACTAACTACTGAATAAAAAGCCTGGCTTGAAGAAGATAAACAAAGTGACTTCCTAGCGAATAAATCACAAAAGCAGCAAGGAGATTTCAACCTATGTATTCACTTGTCCAGTTGAAATGATATAAACATCATTTGTAGAATATCAAGACAAGATATCTAAATCAAACAGCTAACAACGACATTCTATCACAATGCTTTATAATTAGCAGTACTATATAGTACAGCACCAATACATGGTTTTGAAAACCACTCCTTTTTTTTTTTTTTTTTTTTTTCACAGGAAGAAATCATTATTTCTCAAGGAAAAAACAAGTTAACAATTCATTTGAACAACTTAATCAATATTTTTTAGAAACTTCAGTAAGGGCAAAAAATGACATTATGCCACTCAAAGCTAAAATGCTACAGAAAGCTATCATGTGTGATAAGAAAGAAAAGTTTAGGGCAAAAACTGTTCTTTGAAAAGCACATATGATTCTTTGTTTATGAGCTTTTTAAGGTAGGTTATAACCATTTAGTCTAATCTAATTCTAATCCACCTATGCAAATCAAATTTCTATTAGGGTAAACCTAATGTTTAGACTGACTAAATATCAAGTCATGGCACAGAAATGTACCTATAATTACAATTTCAACCATAACAGATTAATTTAACCTCCTAAATACAAATCTATAGGGATCTAGGTGACTAACTCACATAGATTAAAGGTCGGAGTCACCACCCACCCTAAAACAGGCAGTTTCCAGAGGTCCCTTCAAAATGTTTGCCAAATTCCTACACAGGTGAGAGCAGGGGCCTTGGGCACCTAGTTGAGACTTTTTAAGGTTTTGCAGATTCTAAAATGCATTATTTATTTTGACTGGATTGCTATCATTATTAGTTACATATAAGTAAGATTATATATTTTCTTTTGACTGGATTGCAAAATTTATTAAAAGTAGTTTGTTATTATAAAGTCCTATTCAATATTCGCATTATACAAACTAATTGCATAAACATATGATTAGTACGTAATTTCGAAAAATTCAGGCAATGCATTCTTTGTACAATAAGTCACTGCAATATTTACTTCTTACTTCAAGCGACTACCAATGTGCTTGGACTAGTGCCTAGGAAGGCCACCTGCACGGCTCATGTAAGAGTTTTGACAGCAACAATAAAATTCTTAAAATATCATTGGAAATATATGACTAGCTGAGAGTTCAAATCCTACAAAATATTGCCAATTTATAAAACTATGGATATTTGTCACCCAAGGACACGAGAACTTTTGGACTAAATTCATAATTTTTTTTAAAGATGGAACTATAAAGAATTTCAACATAGGAATAATATTAAGCAATTCAATCAATTTAGTCCTATCCTTCAATCCCATGTATCAACAAACTTTTTTCACACAATTGCAAAACACCTTATTGTCAGTCTCCTCCGATTTAGAGCCATGGACCTGAATGAAAACTCTTCCTTTCCAATAGTGGCATTTTGTTGTCATGCAAGTTCAACATATATATGACTCACCTTTTATGCCCTAAATGAAAAACTACGCAGGTTTTGACAAAATGTAGTAATATCTATGTCCACTCATCCATCTCAGCATCCTTAAACTAACTATAATCAGCCCATGAACAAGTTTATTTTTCACTGCCCAAAAATTTGCTCTCTTGAACAAGTGTCAATTGTTAAGCATGAAAATGTTTTCTTTTAAATTCGACCAACATGCATTGACCAACAACTGGTCTGCGAGAGCATCCTCAACCTAGGATGCTATTCTTGTTGGGAAGCGAGAAAGTAGTCACTTCTAAAAAAAACTTTTGCTTTAAGATATCTTAAATCTGCTGAACACAAATCCTTTTATGCCAATGTATTTTCCCTACTATAACTCTGCCGTCGCTAAGTGACAAATTTTTCTTTTTAGAAAAAATGAAAAAGAAAAAGAAGTTGATGAATACAAGAAGATTCAGACGAGCAATTGTAGGAAATGCTATGAATACACTTCCATTGCGTTTACAGCTACCTAATGGAAGACTGTGATAGAAAAGGCGAGTTTGCTCCAATGCCATAGACTTGACAATTAACTCAAGGAAGAACCAAGCCATTGCCAAGACATCATCATAGACCGGTCCGACACGGTAGCCTTTAGCCTGCACAACAAAATCACGCTGTTTTAATCAAACAAAGCAGAAACATATAACATCATTCTGATGCAATGAATGAAGCCCTTAGTTTCAATGTATTTTGCAGTACCCACACAACATACAAGTGTAGCATTACCCACACAACATACAAGTATACCAAAACACAAGCAAAACATAGTCATCAATACTCTCAGGCTTACGATTATCTCATACGTGAACAACAAGATCTCCTTCGTTAATGAATTGATACAAGAAAGGTTAGCAAATTCAGGATTCTAGACCATATTAATAGGATGTCCTTAGGATTGAACCAAAGTATCAAATAAAGAACTGAAAGATCTAGTGAAATGGAAACAATAATCATACTGCATCATTTAATTAGCATAATAGAAGAGTTGTATTGTAATTTCATATAATTATTAGTATTTTTACATGGGTCAGCCATCCCATTTGCCAAACTCTATTTCATTTCCCTTCTTTCCATATTTCTCTCTTATTATATTCCAATGATCATTTTTGCACCTTACACATTATCAAACCCTTATAAATAATTAAAAAAAATTACATTTTATCAAAGAAGATTCACCTGAATTTGAAAACCTCATTATGGATTTCACTATGACTGTAAACACAGCATTTGCAAAAATCCTCAGTGAAGACTGATAGTAGATCCCAATTTAGAAGTTTCTTCTGGTCACCCCTATATTCTCCTTCAAGGTTTTCTTAAGCTTGTTGATGCGAGTCTTTAGCCCTATTTGATGTAACACTAAAATCGTCATATTCATTAACTATGCATATGACTAGTAAGTTACAGCCTTTGAAGGGATCAAGCAAGGTAGACTCATCAGTAATTAGGTCCAAAATTCAGGTCATCGTTAAGCCTGCTTTTTATGTACCGACATTATGTTCAGAGAAAAAACTAAAAATAATGCGTTGCAAATCCATGCATTGCATAATTTTTCTTCTTCATGAAGGGAATAAACCATTTAGCGTGCACTTTAAAATGATTATGAAGAAGTTGATTTTGCCCTCTCTCTGAGTCCTTGTTGCTCTTTCTCTCTCCTTGCTTGGCTATGATCTGAGTCAGATCCAAATCTGACGATGGCTCAATGCTTCAGATCCAGCGAGAAGAGAGGAATCCAGATCTGCCATGGCCGAAAATAGGAAGATCTGCTGCGGAACAATTGGGGCTCAATGCAATAACTTGAACAATCATGTATTGTGCATAGTTGCGAGTAGAAAGATAAATTAATAAAATAAAAATAAAAAAAGAAGATGATGCAATAGTTTTAGTAGTTCAAAATTGGGAGAAACATTGCTACTTTGCTATCTTTCCCCGTATCACTTCTTCTCGGACCTAGATCTGACTGTAGGTCCGATATAGATACGCGCATGACCACCTCGGGCATTGAAAGGGAGTAGAGATAGTACATAGAAAAGAAAGGAGTCTCTGAAACTATTTTGCAAGAGTACATTAGTAAAGAAAGGATTCTTTGAAGCTATTTTGCTATCAAACTTGCTTTCAGCCTTTTCAATGTAGAGAATTGGTAGCATCTTGCGCATTTCATCCTCTGAATCTGCATTTTCATTGCTACTAGAGCTGGATATGAGTTATTGTTAAGGCATTATAGCAACTTTGAAGAGTTGCGGTGAGATTAGGCATTTCTAAATTTATTGGTTGATAAATTATTCAAATTTAATAATAATTTATCAGCAGATAAATTTGTATGAAATTTGAGGGTTTTTTTTTTTTTTTTTTTTACCTACAGGTTCTTTTAGGGTTTTGCGTATTTGTATGGAAGGTGAGGGTTCTGAGAAAACACATAAATTATCTGAGAAAAAAATACAGATAATTTATGTATGGGAAAAAACATATAATTTATCTAAATTGACGCCCAAGAAGGTTGCCAGAAAACGTTGACGGTGCCGAAGAAGGTTGCCAGAAAAGATTGCTGGCTCCAAAGAAGCTTACCATAGAATTTGGCCTGAAATGTATTCGATGATAACCAAATTTAGTTGTGGAGGGCATTTTTGTCTAAAAATTATGTCAGGACCTTATGGGTTAAAAAGTTTAGGGTGATTCTATTGCCACCCACACATATTGCTAGTGGCACCCACCAATTAATAAAATTTTTTATTACAATTGTACCCACATGTAAATTTACATAAGCTCCTTTGTGGGATGAATGGCGGAATGGTTGGGTTATTCTCTTCGTGAAGTGACGAAAACAAGCTCCTCTTTGGATGGAAATAAAAAATAATATTTGGGCTTTTTGGTATTAGGTGGGTCTAAAAAGAAATTTATGATTTAGGTTTGGTTGACTTGGGGTTAGTTTGGGTATTATAGAGGGTGTAGGTAGCAAAAATTATATTTTAAAATTTTATCCATGGGCGTAGGTAGCAAGTGGGTGGCAATAGAATCACCCAAAGTTTAGGCTTGGACCTAAATACCTAATGGGTTAAAACTGCCTTTTTCAATAGGTAAAGTGTTCAATTATATTAATCAAAAGAAAGAGTCGGAAAAGACTCCTTTACATGTGACGTATACAAATAAAGAAAATGAAAAACAAAAACTATAGCTGTAAAGTATCCAAAAGTTCACAGCTACAGTAGCATGAGCAGTGTCAAACACTAAGTAACATGAACAATACCCACAATATTAATGCTGCAATAACTTCTCACTAAAGCCCTAATTATTTGGAAAATAATTAATAACCGACTACCTAGCTAATGACTACTATTAAATAAACTAAGTAGATCCTTATTGGGATTAATACAATATATACCCAAGACACCCAATTCTCCACTATCTTTTAAACATACTCTACACCAATAACTCCATGCACAAAAAAGACCTACAGCTACTTTTAACAAGAAGAAATTTTATTAGATCAAAAAAAGAGGACAAGTCGTCTTGCCTTACAAAGCTGAAAAAAGGAACAAATACGACATCAAAAAACAAACCTACTACAATAAAAGACTTATAACTACTACTGTTGTTAGTCTACTCATTCTATGGTTTTGTCTACTGTTGTGTTGAAATCTAAATAGCAAATCAAGCAACCTATCCGAAACACCAATATATCAAGATACAAAATGATATCATAAGCAAATGAGTAGAAAGTAATTATTTAATTCTTTATCAAATTAAATCTAAACTAACCAAACCATATTGGAATCAAATCGATCCAATCAAACCCTAACAAAATCTAACCGGATATCATTCAACACTAAAAAAATATGGTTGTACGAGTATGCAACATCACAATGCAATTCTTCCAAAAATCTGCATATTCCCACAGTGATGCAGTTGTCAAGGTGTCATCCAACTAGGCGTCTATGTGGCACATTTAAAATAATCTTTAATGAAGTCAAAAAGAATGTTAAGCATTCAATGTTCTAGTAATTAATGATGTTAGTAAGATGTGTCCTATTTAATGTATCTACGCAAAGAAGATTATTGTCCTATTTAATGTATCTAGGAAAGGATAATTGACAACCTAGGAATATGTAGTCTCAAGGAAAGTGCTTTCATTTATGATCATCTAATCTATATAAGCTATCATGGGAATGAAAGAAAAAGAAAAAGATATAATACAGAATTTTGGATTAAAAAATATATCCCAGCAAGTTATTTGCATTGGAGTGGATTGATTCCTCCATTTAATCAAACTTTTGGCTTGGTCGCATCGATTGACACCCGACATCCGCGATTAGCAACGTTGACTGTGTCCATTGCCTCCGGTGAACTATTCCCGGAACTATCCCTCACTTTGTTCGACATTAAACGAGCCGCAGCCATCACACTTAGGTGCTGGCCTGTGTCACACAGCAAAGACTCAAAGTCTTTTAAAACAACTTTCAGTCTAAAGGAAATAAAAATTGGGTTGACAAATAAGATGGTTCAATCAATAATTAAATAGAGCCCGGAGGCATTTTAAAGCAATCCAACCACACCTGACCCCATCATATTGTGAATGAAAACCAAGCATGTTCCTACTAACATTGGCCTAGACAAATAGCTAATGACTATAGTGAATATTAAGCTAGAGGAAACTTTAGTGCCTTGAAATTTAATGGCAGTTAAGATGACTCCACTGCATAAAAAAATAGGTAACGAACAAAATGAATGTGCACATTAATTGATGAATTTGGCAATATAAGATTCAACAATATTATCTCATTTTATCACAAGGAAAACAAAATATAATAGCTGAAAGACAGACACAGTGCATGCTGTAATAACAATAATTACAATGCCACGTCCCATTGACAATCTTAACAAACACTTATGACCAGTGCATAAGAATTACCTTACTACGAGCCAAACTCCCCCAAACAGTGGACAAACCAGGATAAACTGGTGGTTGACGACCCCCAAAGTCATCAAAAGCATAATCAACATAATTCACTAGATAACGATTTCTTTCAGCATCATCAACAGACTCCTGCTGCACCCTACAAAACCCACTTCCACATACTATCAAACACAAACAACCAGAGTTGTGATTGAAATATGTTAAACACAAAGGCTGGTCCACATGCATTTACCAACAAGCCAAATGATTAAGGCAACAGTAAAAGCCTCATCCTATTACATATAGAGACAATCAGACACCCAAACAAAGGTAATGAATTTATATTTACTAGTTAGAAAAACTCAAAATTCACGTGCTTTAGACGAAATCAAATTGAAAGACAAAATCATGATTTTTAACTAAGCATGAAATTTTATTATCCAACCACCCACCACAATAACAGTTTTTCATATATCAGATATACTGGGGTTTCAGACGCCTCATATTTGTGTCAAACACCTATACCTGTATTAGTGTTCTTGTTACATACTAAATTACAATTTACAATTTGGACCCTCCGTATCATCAATAATATAACTAAATAAATATACCTGGTTAAGATATTAACCATGGCTCTGAATGCTGCAACCTGAAAGTAAAAGAGAAAAAAGAAAATAAGATGACAGCACACACAGCAAAGAAACCAGACTTCAGAATTGAAAAATAGCAAGATGACAGGAAACAGCCAAAGTTAAACTAGCAGATATTCCAGCAAAGACATAAAGGCCATAACTTGGCCAAGGACTCAAATAGCACCGATACAGTATATCGGAGGGTATCAATACGATATTAGACTTACATATCGTTTTCCTCAAAACATCAACTGATATATCGGGATATATAAAAAATATTGAGAATATTGGGTTATATCGAAAAAATCTATAAATATCTATAGAAAAAAAAACAACCTCTAGATTGGCTGACGTTAACTGATATCAATGGTGGGAATTCCTTTATATACAAGATTATTAATTTACTTATTTGTTATTGTGTAAATGATATATATTTAAAAATTTTAATGTTATGTCACATTTTAATGTAGAATTTGTTATTTTGCCCAGCATGGCACACTTTATTATACGCCATACAATGTATACTTGTCTTGTATACATTTAATTAACAATGTTTTGATTCTAAATTGTGTATTATAGTCTAATTTATTGTTTTGCAGAGTTTCAACAAAAAAATTTATGTTTAACTAATAATCTCTCTCATATCTTTAAATTGAAATCAATATTTTTTATACAACTGATATATTTGTCAATATATATGTGTTTTGGAGCTATCAATAACTAATAATATCCATCATATCTTTAAATGGATATCCATATTCTTTATGCGATCATATATCCGAGTTCTGGAACCATTGATATATCCATCAATGCCGATATTTAAGTCCTTGACTTGGCCTGTAATGATCAATCATGTGGAGCAAATATGAGCTATGAATATAGCAAGAAGATAGATCCGGGGAAGCACTTAAAAAATTCATTAGAAAACCTGAAGGGTTTCTCCGCCATTGCCTATAAGATGGAGAAGCATATCCAAGATTGGGTGAAGAAACTGAAGCAAAGCAGTGGAATCTACATTCTTCAAACTGTTGATGGCCTGCATGCAAAATCAGTATGAATTATAATGAGCCTTTCCATATAGCTCACTCACCTCTAAAAATATGATATCATTAAATCATAAGTTTTTGCATGAATAATGAAAACAAAACATATACATCCACAGCCTGCAACAAATACTAAGGTTTCATTTATATTGTGTTAAAAAAATCAATTTTTTAATAAATATTGCATTTCTTGACTTCAGACATCACCAAACATTTCTGATTCTAAACTATATGTGCATTATTGCTTATAAATAATTCCTAAATTCCATATAGTAAGTTTTTTCCCCCAAAAGAGAGTAACTATTCTCATAAGTCACGAGATTGTATTAGAGGAGTCTATGAGTGGTGACTAATAGTACCTCCATTTATTAGTCGCTGGTGACTTACCAATGGAAAAGAGATGTCCATTTTGGTCCCTGGTGCAGCACATTGCATATATTTTATGCTTACTGGCATCAGAGAGTTGTCAGTTTTTATGGGCACAAAAAGCAAAGCAACACTTCTAGCCTTGACTACTTCCGTTGTCAAACATGTCACTTTGCATATTATTGTAACTATTTTCCTATCACAAGGATGATTGAATAAATATTATGGAAGAAATAACAAGACTCATGGGATTATTTAGAAACTCATATTACAGATACACAAAAGGAGGCCAGAAATGGAGAAGAATATAAAGAAAATAAAAGAAGAAGCCTCTTTTTTTGGATTTTTTGAATTCTTGTTCACTGTTATAGTTTTCCTTTTGTATACATGGTTTTTGACTTTTCTGTGAATATATACAATTACCTTTCATAAAAATTGGAAAAGAGAGAGAGAGAGAGAAGAAAGAAATACCTCAAGAAGTTCGGAGCCCCAAGGCGGACTTGTCCGAAGAGTGTGTCTATCATATTCAAGAAAAAAATCTCTAATGCGCTCATTCACGGGGTATAAGGATGAACATAGTCTTAAGCGCAATCTAAAGACATTTTTCCCATCTTCCAAATAATCCAGCCTCTCCTACACAAAAATCCAGAAGATGAATTTACAATGTCAGGTCATAAAACTAAATATCTAATGGTCTAATCAGAAAGAAATCATCAGTTCAAAGTTCAAACAAAATGACAACAAAAACTATGCCGCAGAAATCTATGGGTTTCCCACCAACCCTGGGAGCCGGAGTACGGCTCATGAACAATGATTAAAGCAAAATTAAATTGGTAACTTATTAGGATGCAGTTTAACTGCCCACAGGTGAAGACCACAAACAGAATTATGAATTAAGCAATTAAATAAACAAGGATGCTGTCCAAATATACCTTGGAAGTATCTTGGAGATAATGTGGGACCAGCTCTCTCATAATTGGTAAAGAAATTTCAGATCGCAACCTGAGTGAAACCACAAACATTATCGGAACTCCTAAATAGAAATTCTCAAAACTATTAAAAATAAAACAAATAAAATGACCGGGAGTTGAAATTTCACATCATATACCCAGGCCTTTCATATTGATGATGACAAATATATCAAATTTCACATCATATACCCATTCTTAGAAGTAAAAATCCTTTGATAGAGAAGTGATAACTAAAACATACAACTCAAAGGAGGACTAAGCTATAGTACATGCTGATGTAGGCCACCCGGTGATGATCCCAAAAACATATCACGAAAATATGAGTCATACTTCCAAATACTAATGTTAAAAGTATAAATAAATGAAAATATAATAATAGCACAAAATTTCATATATGTAGGACCACAATGCAGCAAAAATAAACAAAGAATTTTAGCATCCCATCGTCCCTACCTCCCTCTCAAATACACACACACAGAGCAGAGGGAGAATAAGTGAAAGCCATGGTTCAAAGTCTCGACTGTAGATGTTGTCATGTCCATCTCATTGTGTGAAACGCAACTTTTGGAATGAAAGAAAGTTTAAAAAAATAAATAAATAAATAAATAAGAAACAATAGGATAATTACAATGGAACTACAAAATAAGCAAAACCAATAAAATAAAACACACAATATGGTCAAAAAATCAAAATAGGCAACAATGCTCAATTGTACCATTAAAATAAATAAATAGGTGATTCTGAAATCTGAAATAAACCAGCCTTTACATCTGGGTTTTAATATTTGATAAATTTGTTCCAATTCCAAGGCAACTATTATTTATTCTGAATTAGAAATCTTAAACCTTGTACATGTAAATTTGGTTTAAACTGCCATTGAGTTGTCTCGTTCAATAGTATGTGAGTTTTAGCCCAAAATCAAAGCCTAAGACTTAAATAGAAGACTAAATTAGGCTTGCTCATTAACAAACATCCCAAGCAATCACTTTAGCCACCCAAAGGCAAGGCACTATGGCTCTGTGAGGCTATGCCACGAATTCTGCAAAGAGATCAGAAATAACCGCATCATATTGGTCAAACATTAGATGATCAGGTAGCATCAAATTTAATGTAAGTTAACATATGATCAATGAATTCCAAAAACAACAGCACACAAAAACAAAGTTAAACTTTTTATAGTTGTAAGAACAAACAAGGAACAAAGATTAGACTTAAGACATGAACATACTGAGCGTGTGTAGATAATGGAAGCGATGCATATCCAATTACCACCTGCAGAAGTGAATGGGCAGAATGATCTTATGAGGATGAAGATGTGGGTGAAAAATACAAAAGAAAAAAAGCACTAAAGCAGGCCCACAGCATTATTGTAGAGTGCTAACAAAATAACAAAATCCAGAACCAAATAAATAAATAAGGGATATTCAGGCATTCTTAGACAACATCACAACTAATACTTACTGGTTTTGGAGCTTCCAGCTTCGTTTGAAGATCAATGTGAAAGAAAGTGAATAAAAGGTGATGCAGGGGTGTCCAAATAGCAGGGAGAAAAAGTTTAATCTCATCATGATAGCATGCCACCCTAGCCCCAACAGCGACTTGTGTGTGAGCCCATTTTTGAAGTGACGCACCTGGCTCCCTTGGATACATTGCCTAGTTAAATGAAACATGAAATTAGTATATATATAGAAAGAGAGAGAGGTAATTTAGAAATCAAACTTCTTATATATAATAGTCAACATATTTACCTCTAAAGGCTGTTTACGAACATCTGTATCATCTTTTCTAAGTTCAACCCGTATGAACAAATTCCTTTTCCGACTCAAATTTACAGTCAAGGGATATACATAGAGACAGTGAAAAAGTTGCAAGAAAGGCTCATTTCTTGTTGTGGTGCGGAAGTCAAAAGCTTGGAACTGCAAATGTATCAAACTATCAATATATTCATCACTTACAATAAATGGTGTATGCATAAGTGAACATTTGCGAAACACATTAACTAAATATCTCAACTAACCAGTTCGAAATATCTAAAAGCTAATAACTAATAGAAAATATGGCTCTAAATAGTGTACAAGTGAAATAGGATCCTTCTATCAACCCAAGATAGTTGGCTTTGGATAAGGCTTGGACAAAGACAATAATGATGATGAAGAGCCTATTCTATTAAGAGAACACAAAAAATATATATTAAGAATTATCTTTTTCAGAAATATAATTTTATCCACACCCTGTAGTCATATAAATTTCTCACAATGAATCTTACATTAAAACTGATACAACTGGTCTATCCTTTCCTCAAGCCATAAAGCTCATTCTGTCATCTCTATACTTATTATCCTTCTATTGTAGCTGCTAGCATTCTAAACATGACCACCAAATTATTTGAGAGAAAATTACCTAACTCAACGAATTGAATCTTGTATGCAGTTTCGAAGCCAATAAGGGGAAAAAATGAATAACTAACAAGTAATGCAGTAAACTTAATTAATGGAGGCAGCACAGATAAATGTTCTGCTCAGAGGTAACTGCCACCTAGTAAGTGATAGCTAAACTCAAAGACATAAATTCTTATACTTACATCATCAGCATTGAAATCTACGGGAGCATTTGATCCATTTCTGGAAATCTCTTTTCCATCAAGGAAATTCCACTTGGAATTGCTATTCTGAGGCCCATCAGAACCACTACTGGGGCATTTTGTTAATGTGGAATCAGCAAACCGGTCCCCTGGGTCAATGGAATCATTGGTCACACTGCCACTTTCTGAAATATTTTCCAAGTCAATGTGGCCAGCCTGGTGTTTTTCAATTTCCAACCTCAAAACACCTTTCACAGGTTTATGAACCTTGCGTTTAGGATCCTAAAATGGAGAATAAAAAAAAACACAACAATAAATAAATAAATAAGATTAGGCGGTGTTATACAAATGCGAATAATGCCCCACCCCCCTTCAAAAAATAAATGAAAAAATAAATTGCGTGCACATACAGAAGATAGTAATACGAACAATGTGCCTATTTACTGATGAAGTAAAGTTTATTCATAGCTATTACGCAATGCCAACAAGGGACTTAATTACTATTTCTTCATGGTACACTAAGCCATGTGCTTGTTTACTGAAAATTGTAATATGAACAATAAATGTAACTGTTTACCGATAAAGTAAAGTTTATTCATATGCTGTGATCCAATGCCAACAAGAGAATTATATCTAAAACAAATAAAAGACTCAAAATAAAGCAACTAAAAGACTCAATCACTACCACGTGTTTTTCCATGCAAAAAGAAAAAACTTCTTGAATGTTATGGGGCCCATGCCCTTAGGTTTAGAAATTCCTGGGAATACACATTCCTGGGAAAAGGGAATGTGTAATCAGATTCCCAATTCCAACGTTTGGAAACATGGGAATCTGGAATAGGATTACTGATTACTTTCCCACTGTGTTGTTTGTTTGGGCAAGGTAATATCACAACAAATTCAACTTGATTACCAAATTATCCTTTCCCCCACAACTTTGCACATGCCACATCACACCAGATCTCAGATTCAGCAGAATTTTTTTTTTTTTTTTTGGTTTTTTTTTTTTTTTTTTTCAGTAGAACCCCAATCCACTGCACCTTCTTCTTCCTCCTCCTTTTCTGTTCAAATTATGCAGCTTCTCTGTTCAAATTCTGCATCAAAGAAATTTTTTTTTTTTTTTTTTTTTTTTTTATCTGTAAAATCCCAACCCACAACCAACCTCCATTCTTCTTCTTCTCTGTTCTTCAAATTTGCTGCCATGGATTCAGCAGAATTTTTTTATGGTAAAACCCCAACCCACTGCACCTTCTTCTTCCTCTTCCTTCTCCTTCTCCTTCTCCTTCTCCTTCTCCTTTTCTGTTCAAATTCTGCAGCAAAGAAATTTATTTTTTCTCTTTTACGGGTAAAACCCCAACCCACAACCACCTTCTCCGTTCTTCTTCTTCTCTGTTCTTCCTCTCAGTTCTTCTTCTTCTCCGTTCCTCTAGCTTCTTCGTTCATCTTCAGATTAGCCGCTATGGACATGGGTCGTCTTCTTCTCCGTTCTTCTTCAGATTCGCTGCTCTTCTTCTCCGGTCAGCCATCGAAGTGGGTCAGTGAATTGAGTTGGTCACTAGGGTTTGGCAGACACGATTGATGCATATATTGGCGAGGGACATGTTTGGTAATAAAAGTTTGTCGTGTGTATTTTTGAGGGAGACGCTGGTAATTATTTTTTATTATAAAACTCATGCCTGGGAATGAATTGAACAATCCCACTTTTAAAGGGGAATGAGTTGCCGGCTGTTGGTGGGAATCCATCTCCCATGGGAATGCAATATTTCCAGCAATGTGGCCATCCAAACAAGGGAATCTTCCAGCATTCCCAATTCCTGGGATTAATTCCAGGGAACCAATCGGAGCCCAAGAGTATTGCTTCTCTAACCAATTAAGAGCTATGCTATCACATGTTCTACCAAATAAGTGTTGAACCAATGATGTGTGAATACCCTACACCACATTTGAAGTCCATCAATTTTGTTAATGATGACATACAAGGTGCTTGAAAGGCATGTCACATACTTGTCAGAAATCCAAAATTTAAATAGTATAGCAATAGGTTTAGACAACAAAACAGATAAGTATCAAAATTCATAACAAATCAACAGACAGAAAAGTACTGGTACAAGTTAAGAAGGCAAGCTAATAAACGAGTGGCAGGGTTTGTATACATTAGCACTTGCAGAGAAAGAGAAGCCATACATGAACAATTAGACGAGCACAGCAGACATTTATACTACTATAAAGGGACGAGGAGTCTTTGGTGTCTTCACATTTCTTTACCAAAATTGACCCTATAAAAATAATACTCTTACTATGACCTAAAAGCACATATATGCAATTTTTCACTCCACCCATGACTTTCTCTTTTTATAACCAAGGAATTAAATATCAGTATCGACGAATATATCGAGGGTCCCAAAACATGGATATATCGACGGATATTATAGCCATAAAAGTCGTAATAAAATAAAGAACATGTATATGATATATAGCCAATATAGCCAATATATATTGATATATTTCTTGATATGGCCGATATATCTGCGATATTTTTCTATTTTATTCATGAACGTTCCCGACATATCCGATATATCAGATATATGGCACTTATATGCGATATAGATATAAGTTCAAAATATATCCGATATATCGCCGATACATGCGATATAGATATATCCATCGATATAATGTGAAAAAGATATGTCGGTAATATTTTGTATCGGAACTTACCGATACAGAGATATATCGGCTGTATCAGAACTTACCGATACAGAGATATATCAGCGACATATCGCCGATATTTGTGATATTTAATACTAAGTTTATAACTACCTATTCCATCACTCTCTCCCACGAATTTTTTGATAACCATTTTTTAAAATTCAAATATTTTAACTAAATTATATTCAATTTTTAATTCTTATAAACTATTATTTAATTTTTTGTCCAGTAAAGTTGAAAAGTAAACACAACCGAGAATGATATCCGCAGTTCAAAGTGAAAAACTCACTTACTGCACAATCAAGAGAGAGAAACAGCTAATTTTTTACTGAACCAATTACATATAATTATCCATAAATCATGTAATAAGCTACCAAAAGTACAGATACAAAGGAAATAGAAGACAAATCATTGCACTTAAAACTAGCTAGAACGGTCAAACATAACTTGTGAATAAACATAAACTGAGGGCATAAAACAAGAACAAGAAATCTAAAAAATATTACTAAATCTCTGCCAAACCTGAAGCGAGTCCTCAGTATAGCTTTCTTTAACTTTATTTAAGTTTGATATTTCAACAACCGCAGAACCTCCACTTGAATAACCCAGTTTTCCATCTAGTGTGATCTTTGCAATAGGCTCAGCAATGCCCTCATGGGAACTTGACCCAGACATGCTAGGGGCAAGAGGGCTACTGGGGGAAGCAGACCCACCAGAAGCTGCACTAATGCTATTATCAAATAATGGAACAATAGCCCAGGCAAAAGACTCTCTGTAAGGCATGATTCGAGACCACACCTGCAGTTTCTGTTTTTCTCTCTCAGACAGGTACACCTGTTACGGTAAAGAAAGAATGAAATCATCAAACAGGAGAAATATAATTCAACAGTTTGGTCGGTTACATAATAATAAAATGTTTTCCTTTTTTGATAAGCAACAAAAATATTTTATTAAATAAATAGGAAAAAATACAAGAGAGAACAAGATGTCCTACAAAAGAAGAAAAACATACAAAAAAGAAAAGGAAAAATACAACTCACAGCCCATTTGTTGTGGGTTTATCATTTAGCTTCTTTAGATAATACTATACTACTATAATGTAAATGAATATATATGGGCAACTACTCAATGCCATGCACTAAAAAGACAAACAAAAACAACAATCAAAGTTCCAATCAATCAATAACCAATATATTGGGAGAATATTTTTGCAGTTAACTTCGTAGGTTTGGTTCTAGGAAAGCTTCCTTTTTTGGGAAGCTTAATCTCCTAATTCATTTGTTTGTTGCATATTAAACACAAAAAGAAACAAGGACAAGAAGTCCTTGAAGAAAAAAATAAATAAATAAAAATGAATAAATAAATAACCAACAACGTACCAAATTTCAGTGCACTAACTGAGGTTGAAAATATTAAGTTTGAAATAGTTATACATGTGTTTGGACTTACAGGATCTTTACGTGAATAAACAGAAGGAGTAACCCCGCCATCTTCTGTGGCAGGCTTTTCTAACTGGATCAGCAGACAAACTGATGCTGATGGAGCATCTAAATAGAAAATACCACGAGGTTCATAAGAAATTCTAACCTGGCAATGGTATCAAAGGAAAGTGTAAATTCCTTGTTGCTGATTTAGGCTAAAATCACCAAAAAAAGTTAAAAGAAATGAAATAAGTGGATGAAACATGAAATCATTTTCCTTGAACAAAGAAAATTATTAGATTTTTTTTTTTTTAAAGCTTACATCCTGCATTTCAGTTGGCAACACACGAAAATAGAAATCCTCCGACAATTTCTCTCTTCTCTCCCTATTATATAAGCAAATTGTACCATAAAATGGCTCTACAAGAAAAAGGGCCTAAAAGTCAGATCTTGAAACAGATAGAAATTATAAGGGAAAAAAGAAAAGGATGACATCGTCAAGAAATGAAGACTCTCACCTACTAGTCCCGCTTGAAATGACAGAGTCAGAACTTTCACGGAGATCTTCAATCCACTGAGACCACGGCGCCAAAAAATAATAATAATAATAATAGGTAGAGAGTGAAGGCAAAAAACAAAAAAGGTCGATAAAGAAATTCTACTCTGTAATAAGTTGTTAAACCTGCCATACTGTGTGACATTAGTTTCTGGAATCCTTTGGCCAACTATCATTGATCTCTCATTTTCCCAGTCAAAAGCTGGTTCATAAGCAGGGAGGGGAGATTGACCAAAATGCTGCAAATACATCATTAAATTAGCAGCTAACTGCAGGTAAATTATTGAACAAAAATGGAAACTTTTATGACATGCATTTAGTCAAATCCACAAATCATGAAAAATTAAATAAAAAAATTAAAAATGAATTTAGACTTATATTGAATTTGATCTCAATAAAGCCAAGACTCCAAGCAGTACTGCGTCTGAAACTTTTGAGTGTGATGAGTTAGAGAAAGTAACCTCCGAAAATTGCCTTCCTGAGGTACTTGGGATGTCATCGTCAGTAGTTTCTTCAGCCTTATTTTGCCTTGCACTGGCAAGATGCATTTCTGCAGACAGATAAACAAAAGTTTCTCAAACATAACTTCTGGCCTATGATACAGAAGTAAGTCTGATCGAAACATAACTGGATATTTCTGCACCAAAGAAAAACGTGATTTCATGAAGAAAACAATTTCAGGGGGCATGAATCCCACTAAAGCTAAACTCTTGATAGGTGGTGTAACCCACATATAAGACTTTCTTGACATATAAGTTTCCATTTGCATACTAAATAATATTATATTTCCTTAGAAGTAAACCTCATTAACTCTGCCTTACCTGTTTCAATATCAGTATCAGGCCCTTCAAATATCTGATTTTGAAATGAAACCGGACTCGTACTTTCATAGTGCCCATACTTGTTTTCATCCTTTACCCAGTCAGTTCTGTAGCATTGAACAAGTTCATTCAGATGTGGCCACTGCTCCAAATTTTCATCGAGCTAGAAAAAAGATTCACAAAATTCCATTAGTAAAGCCCTTCAATTTTTTTTTTTTTTTTTGCTGAAGTGCTTAACAATTTCATGCTCAGGACAATGCCATGAGTTAAATTATCAACATAATTACTCTTTTGATATTTTGAAGCCAAATTTAACTATTAAAACTCCAACATTGAGGCTTTGGCATTGTGATAAAATTGTCCCAATATTCTAAGGTCATTTATTTTAATTTGTATAGCCCAACTACCTCTTGCTTCCACATGTATGGGCAGAATTTCATATGGCATGTAAGAAAAGTCCAAAAGGAGACTATAAGTAGGAAGAAGGAAGAGATATTACCAACCCTAATCTGTCGTTTATGCGCAAACAAATCAATTAATTGCCTATTTATACACCAGTAGACTACAGTGTCAATTTGGATTTTACTATTTTAAGTGGCAGGGATCAATAGAGGTTACACCAGTAAAAAATTTCTTTGTTTAAATCAAACTAGAGAAATAGTGTTGGTTAATTGTCCACACTTGTTATTTTAGTCATCTAGGATGAAAAGGGAAACTCGATTTTTAGAGATAAAGCAGTAAAATAGATATCCTAGTTGAAAAAATGTAGAACTAACCACATCCCTTGAAATTTTTCTTTTTTTTTTTTAATGAAGAAACTTTTCAATCAGACTATAGTTCGAGTCCTGGCGAAGCCAAGCTCGATCTCACCTTTTAGGCCCGAAGCAAATATACAAGAACATGGTTATCTAATATATTGTCACTTGTGCATCATAAGCACAACATGCTCATTAGTCTAACTGGTAGAACTCATAGTTGTTAAAAGCGCGCCTAGGCGCAAGGCGCAGGCGGGCGCAGGCTTTGGGCCTTGCTTCAGGCAAGGCGAGGCGCAGTCCCTCAGGCCCCAAAAAGCGCGCTTTTCTGGGCTTTTTCCCAGGCGCAAGGCGCAAAAAAAGCGCGCCTCATGGACCTCAGGCCCTTCTAGCAAATTTTTAAAATTTTTAATTTATATTCTAAATTTTGGGAGCCATTAGATTTGATCTAATGGCTATGATATTAAAGAAAAAACAATAGAAAGAAAGAAATAGAGAAAATAAGAGGGAAGAAGCAAAGAGGAAAGAAGAGGGAAGCCCTAGGTCCTGGTGTTCTCTCCGGCAGTCCAGCTTCAAGCATTCAAGCTCCGACAAGGCTACAAGTAAGTCTTTTTCTTCTTCTTTTTCTTCTTCTTCTTGCTGCTTCATCTTCTACACTGGTCCCTGTTTTCTGGTGTGTTTTTTTTTGGCTGCTTCATCTTCTACGCTGGTCCTCTGGGTTTTTTTTTTTTTGCTTCTTCTTCTTCTTCTTCTTCTTCTTCTTCCTCTTCTTCTTTTTGCTGCTTCATTTTCTACGTTGGTTCTTCGTTTTCTGTTTTTTTTTTTTTTT
>JAESVK010070246.1:0-32857 GCA_017140935.1 Hamamelis virginiana
AAAAAAAAAAAAAAAAAAAAAAAAAGGCAATGTTTAATTTTTTTTTGTTAAGAAATCAAATTTTAATAATTTTAAAAAGGCAAAAAATTACTTTAAAAGATTTGACCCAATTAACGGTTCCTAAATATATTAACTAGACATAAAGCATAAGGTGGGTGAAGATCATGACCGGCCACAATGGATTATAATAAATATATTAAATACTATAAAGAAGTGAAACAGTGATAACAGAAAGATTAAATATGATTGATGGTATATTAAATATATAGATAGGTTGGGTGATGGACAAAAAATTATTCCGTGAACCGACCATACATGCCCAACAAATTAATTACAATTCTTTGTCAGGTACTTGACAATATATATATATATAAGCGATCTTGTCAGGACGTCCTCACGCTCGTTATCGTAAGGACGTCCATTCTGGAAGTCATATGAATGATATTTTTAAAAATCGACTGTTGGATTAGATAATCTTCTTATGAATGTCATGTCTGCCAAAAATCATTGTGATCCGATAATCGGTTTTCAAAATACAGTCCATAAAACGTTTTGACAGTATTTACCGTTGGATGCTGTCAAAGTTGTTTAAATGACTATTTTAAAAACCAACCGTTGGATCGCTATGATTTTTGGCAGACATGACATACATATAAACATTATCTAATCCAACGGCCGATTTTTCAAAAATATCTCTCCCAGTGAAGACGTCCTTACGATAAGAGCGTAAGAACGTCCTTACAGGATCAGAACCTATATATATATATATATATCAGAGGTGTTGTTATAAGGAGATGCATCAGGTGCCCTTCTTTATATCCACCTGTGATGAAAAATTTTAAAAACTGACCGTTGGATTAGATACCTCTATAATTGATGTCATATCTGCCAAAAATCACATTAATCCAACGGTTGGTTTCTGAGAAAATTGACTGCTAAAAAACTATGACTTTTTTGTTCTTTAAAAAGTTATCATTTTTTAGTACTCAGTTTTCTCATAAACCAACCGTTGGATCACTATAATTTTTGGCAGACATGACATGCATTATAGGGGTATCTAATCTAACGATCAGTTTTTAAAAAATTTCATCACAGGTGGCTATAGAGGAGGGCACCTGATGCAATATATATATATATATATAGTCCTGATATAATTAGCATATGCTTACATAAGTTATGTAAGCATGAAACGCATAAATAATTGTAGGGTGCATATTTTGAAAAATTGACCGTTGGATTAAATAATGTACTTATTATGGATGTCATGTATGCTAAAAATCGCAGTGATCTAATTTTAGAATTTCAAAATATAGTTATCAAAAACTATGACCACTAAAAACTGTCATAATTTTTCTTAATGATATTTTTAAGAAATCGATTGTCGGATCACTGTGATTTTTGGCATACATAACATAAATAAGTATAGTATCTAATACAACGGATATTTTTTTAAAATTTGCATCACACAATTATTTATGAACTTCATACTTATATATATATATATAACACAAAATAATTTTTTTCAAAATTTTTGGTGATGGCCATTAACGGCCATAATGGATTTTAAAGAGATGAAACTGTGGTAGGCAAAGATAAATAATGATAGAAAACTAGAAATTAATGAGGTGAGACAGTGGTAGAGGAAGGATAAATGATGAGAGTAATAATACGAATTGAATTATCCAATCACCAACTCATAACGTTCACAACTGGAGACTTCTTTTTTTCCTTTTTCCTTTTTTTTTTTTTCTTTTTTTGGTTTTTTCTTTTCACTCTGGCTCTCTTTTTCTTTATTTGTTGGATGTTGTTATCTGCTTCAATTAATTCAGCCTTACAATCCTTCCACATGATTAACATTTGATGCAAGGAAGAAGGGACACACATATTAGCATGTATCCAATCTCTTCCCAGCAAAGCATTAGAGTTGGCTTCTGAGTCCATTACAAAAAATATTTTCTACCTTAGAGAGTACCATTAGGTGTTGGCCAACTACTGTTCCTGGTTGGAACGAGTGGTTCGACCGTATTGCTGCGGTTAAGGCTGAAGAATGGAAAGTCTCTTAATTTTCTTATCATAATTCATGTAAAAGGAAAATGAGGATTAGTGAATTTGAGTTATGAATTAATATACTATTACTATTTTGTGTTATTTTATTTCTTATTTATAAGATAATGAAAGAACTACTTTTCAATTTGTGAGAAAAGAAAGTAAAAATATAAAGTGATAATTAAGCCAAAAGCTTCCTATTGAGATGTTTATATGGGGATGTAGGATATAGTGAAATGATGTAGTCAGCTAATGCTGACTTAGATTAAGTCAGGTAAGACTTATGGCAGTTGGATCATCTCATAAATGGAGGCCTTTTTAAGTGATGAGATGATCTAATGCCTATAAATGCTTAGCTGACTTAGATGTAAATCAGCATTAGCTGACTAGATCATTACTCGTAGGATATATATATAGATTTGCTATGTTCCGACCGACTGGATATAACAAAGCATTTGGTTGTTTGCTTACAGCCGCTTGATTCATCCAACGGCTCAGATTTGCTATGATTTTTACACGGATTTCAAAAAAAAAAAACTCTCATCAGACACCCGACATGGTCTATCTCTGTCTCATCAGTCACGGTCTCTTTCTCTCTCCTCTCTCTTCTCTTCTGTTGGCCCAAAATATACTCTAAAGGGGGGTGAATAGAGTATTGGCAATTTAAAAACTAATTTATAAATGGGATAGAGTGTTTTTGAAAACTTAAACTTTTAATAACTAGAATGCAAGATTAAATCTCAACTCAGCAAAATATAAAGCAAGTAAATAAATTTAAATGCAAGAGATAGAGTTAGAGAAATTCAAACACAAGGATTTTAACGTGGTTCTGTCTCCGCCTACGTCCACGCCTCAAGATCTCCGTCTCGAGGATTAATCCACTATCAATCTCACTTCCGGTGGAGATTCAAACCTTTACACAGCATTCTTTCTCAGTGGAAGACTCTCACCAAACAAGGTTTATACAAAACCTTAAACTCACAAGAAATACAAGTGAAGATGGATGAGCACTAATATGATTCTCAACAACACTGAGAATACATCAAACAAGCTCTAAATAATATCTCTCAAAGATTTAAACTAATTTGCTCATAGAGAGAAATACAAGGATTGAATCACTCAATAATGATGAACACTTGTAAACTACAATAATGTATATGATTGGATGTACAATTAAACTTCATGACAAGTGTATTTATAGCCTTAGAAATCAGCTATAAGTTGGAGCATTTAGGAGGAGCGTCTTGGCAATCTGCAGATTCAAACTGGTTTGAAAAATGCAACAAATCCGTTTGGAGGTGCAGCCATATTTGAATCAGCATTCACAAAGTCAAATGTTTCAGCAGCAGCTTTGACAATTATTCCAACAGCAACCTGTCAACTATTCCTGCAGAACACTTATTTACATAAAAACATTTAAGTAAATGGTTGCATTTTACTTTCAATTACTTTTACTTTCATTTACTTAAGTTTAAAATGTAAATAAGGAAGTACCCCCCATTTAATTCAATGGAAAATACTAGAAAATCAAATTTCCAATAAATCAAAATGTAAAAAAATCAATTTTAGTACAAAAAATAATTTTCGTCAACAGTATCAAAAATTGATCTATCGAGTAAGGTATTATATACCACGTATAAAAGCTCCCTTAAGATTGTACTTAGTTAATGAGTATATAGGGATCAATTACCGCCAAAAATTATTTTGGAAAACTCAGTATATCAAAAATTCATTTTTCATACTTAGCCAAATTTTTCATAGGGAAAAATAGTTTTTCTGGGAATAGTAACATCTTCAACACTTGAGCCTCCAATTCATGGATTTTGTTGTCCATTTGTTTGCTCTTATCTTTCTTGAAAATCTATCTTACAAATTTAACATTTAAGCACAAGATATTTGGATAACGCAGCGGCAAATGTTTGTTATCATTGAAACCATATAACATATGCTGGATTGGAACCATTTAGGCTAACATCTTCTCTCCTCAAAATCATTGAGATCGCAAATTGTTCTTGCTAGCTGCGATTTCGTCGTTGTTAAAAGCAGGAAAAAAGGTAGGTGTGTATTTAGTTTACTATGCTGCATAATACACTAAAGGATCTTAGTGTGCGTGGGTATCACACAGTGTCTGGTGTAGTTGATGTGGGGATATCTAGGGATGTCAATTTTGCGGGTTCACTCGGGTACCCACCTCGTCCCGTCCCTCCCCTATTGGGACGGGTTTGGGGTTATCCTAATAGGGTTAGGGACAGGTTTGAGATTTTTTTTAAAAAATCCTATAGGGTTCGGGACGGATTTTGGATGAGGGCTTAAAAACCCGCTCCGCCTCGATTATATATGTTTATATATTTTTATTGTATTTATTTTATAGGTATTTTACAATTAAGTGCTTCCTTAATAAAATGAAATTTCAATCATGCCCCTTAAGGGGTTTAGTTTATTTTACTCTTAGAAGTAACAATTATCTTTAGTGTTCATCGATGTATTTCGTAATTTATTTTGGTGTTGAGGAAAGTAGAAAGAAAATAGTAAATGGGACGAGACGGTAATGAGATTAAGTTTTTTTTAATTGGGACAGGAATGAGATTTCTAATCCTGACCAGTCACAGGTTTGAGATGGGAGTGGGATGAGATTTTCTTAAATGAAACGGGATTGGGAAATGGGTGACCAGTTCCAAACCTTTTCCAATAAAATGCTTTTTTCTTCAAAAAAGATATTCAAAACTATCTAAATTTTGATACAATAACTAGGGGCTCTCTAAGTCAAATTTAAATAAGGTTCTATTTATTTATTTATAAATATATTTTATCTTTTGTACAACGGGAAAAGAAAACGTCCTTGCAACTCGTAATGAGATATTAATTTATTGTTACTTCATTAGGGACGTGTTCCTTATTATAGTCGATATTTGGAAATTTTTTTGTAAGAAAAGTTCCACGCTGTCATTTTCCATTCATTTCTTTAGGTCAAGCAAAGTAATAATCAACAAAATTAAAAAGATTTATCTTTGTACCCTTGGTTTAAATATTGAGTAAGAAATCACCACATCTCATTTTACACGCGAGTGCCTTCTATCACATCAAAACAAAAAATAAAAAATAAAAAATATTCCTAAAAATAAAAAAATAAAAGCATCAAATTTACAATTATCGAACAAAAAAAATGAAAAAAAAATAAAAAATAATTTATGGATCTTTCTAGTTTCCATGGAATTGAAATTAAAAAATGTTACCATTATTGTCCTTCATAATTCGTAGAAGAGGCCCACAAAGAATTGGCTTTTGCTTCAAGAATCCTATAACATACCGTGCCACTCTCATTATGTTCACTTGTACAAATTGCCTTGTTGGGGAAGGGACGTATATAAGTATATTATTTGACCAAATGTCCTCCATATATACCACCCCTTAATTGATATTACCAATATAATTAACACAAAGATCATATATATAATTAAAAAGGTGTTGTACGGCACCAGATCATCCCTTGCTTACAGCAACAGGAAGTCACTAGACCACTCTATTGGGCTACACAATCAAACCCCCCTATATATAAAGGGGTGATGTACAAAGCTAAAATGTGTAAAAGACTAGAGCAGGTTGATGATGCCTCTTCGGGCATGACTCTTGAAAGCTGCCACTCACCCTTCACTTCATAATCCTCCCCATATTGCCTTTTTTTTTTTTTTTTTCATTGCATTGGGTTTGGTTTTGGAGATCATTTTTAAGAATCCTGTGTCCCATCCCATAAGATAGCCCCCCAACTATCTTTTTTTCTATACAAGTATCATGAGTCAGCTTGCACGAACCAGACTAAATCCTGCACTCCGATAAGGCTTCCGAAACAAAGTTTGCGCCTTGTAGTCCGTGGCCCCGGATATTAGTAGCTAGTAGAAGTCGAACACGGGACTAAGGGACTTGGTAAGCCCTTAGCCCTGCTTGCTCCACCACTAAGTTACCCACCATGAGTTACCCCCAACTATCTCATGTTGCTTAGCTTGATATTCAAATCGAAAAGCATGTTTGAAAATATAGAAAATTGGATTAGATTTGTCGAGTCCCATCCCTTAATATTATCTTAGTTTTAAGTTAACTGACTCATAGTTGATTTGAAAATAGGGGAATTTGGCTAAAGGTCCTCATTTAGAAGATTTTCATGTCAAAAGTCCTCTCAAAAGAGTTTTCTTTCCAAAAGTCTTTTTGGTATAAATTGGACAAAAATATCCAGCATTCCTAACAACCTTCAATGCCACCTACATCCCCAAACCCCAGTTCACTACGTCACACCCCGTAGTGACCTGTGTTAGTTCCCTACGCCGGAAACGCTAGTCACTACCCCTAAAAATACAGGTCACTACGCCAAAAAAAAAAAAAAAGAAAAAACTTTTTTTTTTCCTACATTTTCCAATCAACCAAACAAAAAGTTAATAATTTTTTAAGACATAATTACCCTTTCCCATCAAGACCACCCCTATTCTTCTTCGTCAGTCTCTATTCTCTTGCCCTTCCACCTCAAAATCGAAAGTAAAGGGAAACACTAATGCTTATGCTTTTTTTTTTTTTTTTTTTTAAATTAGTTTTTATAAATCGAGCAGCAATCTCAAAGCAAGAAAGTCAGCAAATATGGTTGTGATTCAGGTTTTCTAGAAGAATCAATCACTATTGGATCAATTTTTAGGATTTGATTGCTCACAGTCACTAAGAAAAATGAATTTTAAGGTGTCTCGGCAAACGTCAACACCTCCTTGGTCACATCGACGCCCATTGAATACTCATCTGCCAAATCCTGCTCAAATCCAAACTGAAGAAAATTCGAAGCGATCTTCGTAATCTCCGGCACAGTTTTGTTACTAGACAATTTATAAATTCCAGTCTTGAATTTACCCCCAATCTCTACAAAATCGCTGCGTATTCCTGCGATTCTCGCTGCGTCAGTGATTTTGGGATAGGATGCAAGAGATTAATCGAAAAATTTAAAGATCTAAGGAGCAGGAGGAGGAGCGAGGAAGGAGGCGACGCCCCAGAGTTGGCGAGTTAGGGTTTTGGTGAACTTTGAGAGGTCTTCTTTGACGCCTCGTCCCGGTGGAGAATCTGATGGTGATGAATCGATGGCGTGTTGTTCACCTTATGCTCTGGTTTTTGGTGGTGACTCTCCATCATTGCCATTGAACTGGTTTTTGTTACTGTTGTTGTTGTTGTAGTTATCGTTGTCATCGTCGTCGTCGTCGAGCTTGAGAGAGTTAGCAATGGACCTAGCCGGTGAGAAGAAGGGGAGTAAAAAGAGAGGTGAGGGCACCGTCAATCTGCCATGGTCTAAGGGTATTTTAGTCTCAAAATAAATAATTTTTTTTTAAAAAGACCTTAGGCAGTAAAACACTTCAAATTAGGATTTTTCAAAATAAAAAAAGTATGATGAGACTTTATCAAATGAGAAAATATAAAATAGAACTTTACACCAATTATCTGTTGAAAATATTTGTGTTTGCACCTAATTTTTTGTACAAGGCTAAACAAATTCAGAGAAAATGGGACTTTATCTAATAGTGCTGAAATCAAAACTAGTCAATTTTATCTTTAGTTAGTCAAATTTTTATGTTTTCCAAATTATTTCTGAGATATTCTCTTACAAAATAATAAGAGATGTCATTAGGTAACAAGATCATTGGCTCATTACATCCACTACTTGAAAAGAATCTAATTGAATGGTGAGTGTGAAAGTTAATTCTCGATTATCATTGATGTCAAATATTAGCTCACCCCTTCAAAATGGTTTGGACCTACAACCGAGTGAGTTTCATTCACCATATTATCATAACCAATTTTCATTTGAAATTTGGGCCACTCTATTCCACTTAATTTCTTTGAACATAGATGATTTATACCATTCCAAGTGAGGGGATATGGCATTGAAAAAAGTATTTTGTGCAATTTTAAATAGTAAACTTATAGTATATTGGCAAGGGGTTTTAGCAAGATGGGTGTGCGTGTTGAATGACCGATTGAAGAAATAGTCTCTACCATGCCTCCTTGGTAACATAGACAAACTTCATTATATATATATCGGCCGCAATGTCAACAATAAATTTAAAAAAATAATAATAATAAAAAATCAACAATAATCTTTGAATTCCTGTTGAAGAGCCTCTTCAAACCACAACTGTGACTCCTCCATTAATTCAGGGCTCAGTCTGAACATAAGAACACAGAACTCCATCTGATTAAGAGCCCCATCACCGTCAAAATCACCTTCTTTCAACATACTCCTCAGATCCTCATCGCTCAAATCCTGCAAACCCAGAAGCGCAGCGTTCTTCTTCAGACTATCAAATGTGATGACCCCTTTATCGCCGTCCGTCAGTAATTGGAACCCATTGCACAGCTCTCCGATTAGGCCGTCCCCACCCAATTTGTGCGCCATGGTTGGCAACATGTCTTCGAATTGAGATGGTGGTGTTTGTGATGCCATTAGAGAGAGAGAGAGAGAGAGAGAGAGAGAGAGAGAGAGAGAGAGAGATGTTGGGGTTTGAGGAAGATGGGGAGAGATATATAAAGGGGGTAAAGAGAGAGAGAGAGAGGTGTTTGTTGGAAGTTCGGAGAAGGAGAGGCGGCAGCGGAAGACAAGTAGGGGAATGAATAAAGGAAAGTCGGTTGATTCTGAAGCTGCTTCTTGGTTTCTGAGAAGGTCTATAAGGGTTAGAATTGACTATCAGTAGGAAGCGAAGAGGATGGTGCTGCTATCTGGCACTTTCCTTCCAGCGAAAGTCATAGGGGGTAGAATCGTCCATTCTCCTGTATTACATGGATTTGGATACGGGCACCGGGCACGGGTGCGGCCGTGCGGGTTCTGTACTGGGTTCGTCTATTATTCAATAAGTCAAAGGAAAAAATAGACTCCTATAGGCTATATCCGGTTGCTTAATAACCCAAATTAACTAGGAACCCAACTGATAATATGGACAAGTTGCTTACGTGGTCTTTTTATTTACTTATTATTATTATTGGATTATATTGTTAGACTTAGTCAAATTGAAATATATATATATATATATATATCTAAAAGATGACAGAATTATTGATTTTAAAAATTATATTTTAAATAGACGACTAAATGAAATTAGCAAAACAACATGTCTGATTAGGACTGGAAAGCGAACAGGCTAGCTGGCTAGGGCTGGTCATCCATAGTAACGAGCCCTGCCAAATTAACTTGAAGTTGGTCTAATTATGAAATGCAAAGAATTTTCGGTTGAGGCCTAGGTCCACTGACTTGCCAAATGCCAACTCGACCACCGAGCAGCCATACGTGTAATTTACGCAAATCATTTGACATGGGACCAGGCGTCGAAACGACTTATTGGCCAACTTCCCCAAGACTGAGCCCTGGTCTAGTTATATAGCCCAAGGCTTGTTAAAATCGAAAGTCTATCTTGTGTGGGCATCAATGGCTGAGATGCTTTCTCGTAATGGTTTATGGGGATCTAAAGGTTCTCATTTATTGTCTTGACTTGAATTAAAGGATATAATATTTTTTAGCAATAATTCTATGTTTCTTATTAACTTTTTTAGTAATAATCATGATGATTCAACAGTAATTTTTTTTTTTTTTTAAATGTCACTGCAAAAAATTATGATAATGTTATTTTTAAAATTATCATCATTTTTTCTTGATCATTTTTTTTTTTAAATTGACTGTTGGATTATTATGATTTTTGACAAGCGCAACTTACATAACAAGGATCCATAATTGAATGGTCAGATTTTCAAATTTTTTTTTGCTACTACCCATATAGAGGTCTATTAACATATCTGTACTTTTGTTATTTTTAAAATCAGCTCAGATCTAAGACTTTGTTAATAATTGTAACTTATCAGTGTAGATTTGTCGACACTAGATTCATCAGCATCGTGTTGATCAAAAGGGTAATAAACAACAAATCCAAATCCGGCATCCTACTACTTCCATAGGAAGACATCCACCAGACAAATAGGTACAATAGTTGTCATCCCTAAAATTAGCAATCTATTAAGAGTGAAGATCTTCTATCCCACTTTTGTGAACCACTTTTCTATCACTTCTCACAAAAGTTTATTTTAATTTAAATATGAATATTTATTAAAATAATAATTCTCAAGGTGTATTTTTGTGAGAGGAGACAAAAAAATTGTATATACAAACGGAGCAAAAGATGCCCGCTCTCTTAGGCATGTTAAGGAGCATGCCCAACAAAATGGCATCTCGATTGTGTTAAATTTCCTTTCCCACCAAAAAGCTTAAGCTTGTAGGTGGAGGGTCTAATATAGGTATATGAAACTATAGCAAGCCTTTCATTTAGGCAATGTGGGACAGAATGGATTTCATTATTTGGGCTTTGTCACGTGGATAACCAATGCTCTGATACCATGTTAAATTTCCATTCCCACCTAAAAGCTTAAGCTTGTAGGTGGAGGGTCCAATACAAGTATATGAAGCTATAACAAGCCTTTCATTTAGGCGATGTTGGACAAAGTTGATTTCATTCTTCTACAGATTGGCCATGTTTTCAATGGATTAAGGTACAATGAATTGACGTGGAAAAGAGATATCGCCAAACCCATGGCCGGGCACATATGAACCGGCCAATGTAGACCTAAAGACCCGAGTGGATAGGTCTAACCTTACTACATTGAGACTAAAATATGTTGTATGAGAGGAGGTAAGCCATTTGTTCAAACTCTTAGTTTTACTCTTCATTTTCTCACCTGTGTAAATGAATTAAATTTTAACCTATTTTTAACCAAATTTATATAACACAATGGACTCTATATCATAAGTAAGATAATGTGACACATTTATATCTTGAATTGTGTGTCTAAAATATGTGAAATAAATTAGAGACTAATCCTAATTGTTAATTAATTACATTAAGACATTAGAGTCTATAACTAAAAAATATAAAAATAAAAATAAAAACCAATAAAAAAGAGCACAAATCCAAGTACTTATGTGTAGGGCAATTTGTTAGGTAGATAATGGTCATAAAGTGTTTGTTGATTTTATTAAAGTCAACAAATGCAGACAGAATCATTATATATATATATATATATAATAAATAAAAATTCCAAATACTGTTGCCACCCTTTATGTTATGGGGATTTACATTTCTGAGAATTCTAATTTTTTTTTTTTCAAAAGTAGAAAATGTTCCCACTCCCGCGCTTCCGTATGTTGTGGTTGAATGACATGGCATCATCGCCACATCGGTGCGAGGAAAATGAAGATGGCGGAAGAGGAAGAAACTCAAGCTCTAACCACCAATCACCACCATGTCCTCCGACCACGACAATCTATATTTCTCTCTCTCTCTCTGTATCTCTACCCTATCTCTTTCTGAGTGACGACGCACAGTCAGGGCAACAATCTATCTTCATCTTATATTGGCATTGATTTATTTATTTATTGTTCTAGTAATTTGGGGCACTGTGTTTTGTTAGTGCCCACCAACTGTTTGAAAAAAAAATTGAAAGAGAATTTTATCTTGTTGTTCACATTTCAACTACTAGGATCTGGAAGATTCGACCCTATGTTTTATGAGTTGAAGAAACTGAGAAAGCTGTATATTTGGCCATACATTTAATAATTTTTTTAATTAAAATTTGTGCCCAATAAGCCCAAGGAGCATTTCTGAACAGAAGGTAAGATTAATACTGTCATGAAGCAAGTGGCTATAGCATTGGAGTAAGTTCATGTTGCTGGCATTTTGGAAATTCTATGCTTTAGTTGTTCTGTTTTGCCGATAATTTTTTCATAGAACCTGCAAATGTTCAGGTTTTCACAATGATTACACTCTTCTTATAGAAGAAGAGCACAATAGAGATGAAGAAAAAGCTGGTCATTTTTCCAAAGTATCCCAGAGACCACGGCGATGGACAAAGGTAACAGTGACTAACTATGATTCGTCATCTTTGAATTCTTCACTGCTGTCATATTAGAACAGCTGTGAGAATATTGCTCAATTCCTTCATTTAGACTTCATGAAGTTTCCATATATGTGCCATGGCGCCTATATTATATGGTGAATAGTACTCTCGTAATAAAATGTGTATTGGAAACGAAAACAATATTTTATTTACTATATAAATCTAGATCATTATTTTAGGCCTAGTCTGTACAATACAAACCAAATCATTATTTACAATGATTGATAGCTCATTTTCTTATCACAAGAACACTACCAAACGAAACATTACAATGACATATTCATAGAAAATTCAGTAGACTTTTGAACAAAAGGGTTTAGCTGGGAAATTGGCAAATTGCTGAGGTCTTCGATCTTTTTTTAATCCCTTATCTATTGTTACATCTTTTAAGTCTGTTTTTGTACCGCAGTAGTGCAATAAGGATTCATGAAGACATCAATGGCAGGCTATGCCATACTTATTTTCTGCTCCTCTTTGTTTTACATCTTAATACTGTCCACTGCAACCGATACCATAACTTTGTGTCAAACCATAAGAGATGGCCAGACCATTGTTTCAGCTGGTGGAAGCTTTGAGCTAGGATTTTTCAGCCCAGGCAACTCCATGAAACGATACTTGGGAATATGGTACAAAAAAATATCCAATGGGACAGTAGTATGGGTTGCCAACTGAGAAACCCCTCTCATCGATTCATCGGGTGTTTTAAACATCACCAACTGGGGAATTCTCGTCCTTCTCATTGGTAATAAGACCATCATTTGGTCTACCAATTCATCAAGATGGGCAACTAATCCTGTTGGACAGCTTTTAGATTCGGGAAATCTTGTTGTGAGAGATGGAAACGACGACAATCCAGAAAACTTCCTGTGGCAGAGTTTTGACTATCCAAGTGATGTGCTTCTACTGGGCATGAAGATTGGACGCAACCGAATTACTGGCCTGGAAGGGTATCTATCATCATGGAAAAGCACTGATGATCCTTCTCCAGGTGATTTTACTTCTCTGATTGATTCTCATGGATTTCCACAATTAGTTGTAAGGAATGGATCAGTTTTGATATTTCGTGCTGGACCATGGAATGGCCTTCGGTTTAGTGGTACGCCCAATTTAAAACAGAATTCAATATTTACGTTCCGTTTTGTTTTTAATCAGAAGGAGATGTATTATATTTATGAGCTTATTAACAACTCTGTTGTTACAAAGCTCGAGTTAAATCAGAATGGCATTTTGCAGCGCTTTATATGGATTGATCGAACCCAAGGTTGGAACCTTTTACGAAATGTACATACAGATACATGTGATAATTATGCTTTTTGTGGTGCATATGGTAGCTGTAGCATTGACAGATCAACAGTATGCGGGTGTTTGGAAGGATTTGTGCCAAAATTCCCAAAAGATTGGGATATAGCTGATTGGTCGAATGGGTGTGTTCAGAGGACGTCATTGAATTGCCAAAGCGGAGATGGGTTTATAAAATACTCTGGTGTTGCCCGACACACAGCATTCTTGGTTCAATAAGAGTATGACCCTTGAGGAATGCAAGTTGGTCTGCTTGAAGAACTGCTCTTGTATGGCTTATACAAGTTTGGACATAAGTGCAGGCGGAAGTGGATGCTTGCTTTGGTTTGATGACTTGATTGACATGAGAGAGTTCTCAGAAAATGGGGAAGAGATCTACATAAGGATGGCTTCTTCTGAAGTAGGTCTGAATCTATCTCCTTTACTATGCTAGGGAAATAAATCCTTTACCTTTTAGCGTGAAATATATTTTCCGTTCTTCTGATTGTCTTTTTTCTTCTCTCTCTCTCTCTCTCTCCCCCCTCACAAAACCTCCACATTTGGATATTTGGAGGAACTTGATGTCGTCGTTGCTACATTGCATTTGAAAATATTACAAATAGGGCCATGATAGAAAATGGTGGCAGCTAATATCATATATGATAGGCTATTCACAATGGAAAACAATATTTCTTAAAGAAAACTTGAAAGGTGAAAGTGATTTTTGGTTTGCATTAAATTGGTTAAAATGTTTTCTGATCTTGTTTTCAAAGTTCATTGATGCGTTTTAAAGATACCATTTGAGTTAGTCGGCATGGCTAAATGTGACTAGATGGCTTTCCTTCCAAGTACACTACAAATAGCAGGAATTCCTGCTTTTTCTGCTTTCGAATTCATCTGTTTATTTTTCATGTACTTTTTTATTTTTATTTTTTTTGTTCTGCGATTAATTGCTTCACATTTAGCTCAAGTTGGTTCCAACGGGAAGAGACGAATGAAGATCATAGTCATCTCGGAATTATTGGTGGGAATGCTTCTCCTAGGCCTGAGTCTGACCTTGTATGTTTGGAAGAAGAAGCAGCAGCAGCTACGTAGTGAAGGTAAACCAAATAGTTAGATTATGGTAAACCTGTTCATGTGCTTTCATACTCTGCAACATAAGGGAATCAACCTGGCTTCGCCACATGACTTGATGGACTGACCTTGATAATGCTATAACAATGAACCCAAAGAACACTTGACCTTTCTTCATTTCATTGCTATCTCAGGACAAAGGGATTGGCTCATATGCTTTCCACAAATATTGTACATTTTCACACAAATGCTTGCTTAGCTAAACTCGGCCAGGTTTTTTACAAAATAAAAAATGAGTCAAAATGACTAAAGTAGCCCCTAGCTTCCTTAAAAAATCTTAAAGAATTGAGGGGTAAAGAAGTAAATTAATCAACAAGCACTCCCAAATTTGAATCTAAAGGCTACAAGAGTACGTACTAGGCACTTCTTTTGTTTTCTTAATAAAAAACATGGAGCCAATTATACAAAACAAACAAAAAATATATCAGGCTTCTCTCAGTCTTCTAATGTTTCAGTTATATTATTGCCATTCTTTATGTTGCAGGGGAAAACGAACCCAATCCAGAAAGAGATTTGGAGTTACCATTATTTGACTTTGCTACTGTAGCTAATGCCACCAATAACTTCTCAATCATCAATAAGCTTGGAGAAGGCGGTTTCGGACCTGTCTACATGGTAATAATATAGACACACTGCAATTTAGCTTCCAGAAATTAGTTGATGCAACCCAATCTGCATGGTCCAACTCCAGGCACCAAGATTCGTATTTGTGGCAATGGTTTTCTATCAACTGTTTTTCTAAAATTTTTTGTCCAGCTCATCATTCTGAATGTTTAGAAATTTAAATCAGCACATCTGCTTTTGGAAAGGAGATTCTAATCTATGAACTTGTTCTGAAAAATGATGATCTTTTTCATAGATATAATGTTGAGATTTTTGCAGATATACCTTTCCGAAGGGGGATGCATTGTGTTGACGTCCCTTTTCAATTTTGTCAAGACACATGGAATAGAATTTCCCTTTGGGCTTTGAAAAATATAAATATTACATTAGTAATTGATGGCCTTATTCACACTTATTTCAATAAATAAACATAACTGAAGGAACAGGATTGCCTCTTTCTATAGTACTGTAACTTTTGACAAATGATTATTTTCAGGGTGTGTTGGAAGAGGGACAAGAAATAGCTGTGAAGAAGCTTTCGAAGCCTGAACAGGGACTTGACGAATTCATGAACGAAGTTTCATTCATTGCCAAACTTCAGCATCAAAACCTTGTGAAGCTTCTAGGATGTTGCATTCAAGAAGAAAAAATGTTGATCTATGAATACATGTCCAACAAAAGCTTGGACTTCTTTATTTTTGGTTTGTCTCACTCGAAACCTTTGATATATTTTCCTTAATTACTACTCTAGAGAAATAAAATGCAAGCTCCATACTCCTCCTCCATGATATTAGAGTAATGCTTGTATGAACAGAATGGGAAACAACACCTGCCTTTCGTCATCCCGTTAACTTCTTATTCATTTGGTTATCATAAATCATTTTCCATGAATATTCAAGAATTTTGTTAGGAGCAAGATGAACTGAGTTTGTTGAAAAATTTGTGCAGATGAAACACAAAGCACTTTACTGACTTGGTGTGATCGCTTCCACATTATCAATGGAATTTCTCGGGGGCTTCTTTATCTTCGTCAAGATTCTAGATTGAGAATTATCCATAGGGAACTCAAAGCCTCCAACATTTTACTAGACTATGACATGAACCCAAAAATTTCGGACTTCAGCCTGGCTAGAAGTTTTGGAGGAAATGAAACTGAAGCAAATTGAAATAGAGTAGTTGGAACATAGTAAGAATTTCTATACACGTATACTCTAATTTCTATTACTCATAATTAATTTTTTTTAATGGTGTCATGCAGTGGTTATATGTCTCCAGAGTATGCGATTGATGGAATCTTCTCAGTAAAATCCGATGTCTTTAGCTTTGGCGTTTTGGTGCTAGAGATAGTAAGTGGGAAGAAAAACAAAGGGTTTTATCATCCAGATCACCACCTTAACCTTCTTGGACACGCAAGCGTTGAGTCTAGTACAATTCTCTTGCTTTCTCAATTTTAAAATCTACCACTTACTAAAAAAAATGTTCTCAATTGTTCAGGCATGGAGACTTTATGGTAATTGCAGGCATTAGGAATTGCTTGATGCATCAGTAGGTGACTCGTATAATTCAATTGAAGTGTTACGATCAATCCAAGTGGGACTGCTATGTGTTCAACGATATCCAGAAGATAGGCCAAGCATGTCATCTGTGGTTCTAATGTTGAGCAGTGAGACTAGTGAACTGCCTCAACCAAAAGAACGTGGTTTTTTCACTGAAAGAAATCCACTTCAAGCAAGTTCCTCATCAATCCACCATGAATCTTGCTCAGCTAACGAAGTGACTCTTACAATGTTTTCCCCTAGAAAGAAGACAAATTAATGTTTAAATTTTTGTAATTGAAACCCTATATATATAAAATCACAATAATCCGACAATCGGTTTTTAAAATACAGATCAAGAAACACTCTAACAGCATTTACCGTTGGATGCTGTAACATTTGTTTAATAGTCTTTATTTTAAAATATTGACCATTTGATCACTATGATTTTTGACAGACATGACATACATAAAAATATAATCTAATCTAACCGTCAGTTTTTCAAAATACCTATTCCAGTAAAAAGTTGACCTTACATTAAGCTTAAGGTCCGGACCTTAATGGATCATTTATATATATATGTGTATATACACACACACATAGGTGCTATGGCCAGACGCATCGGGTGCTTTCTTGTAAAGTTACTTGCAGTACAAATTTTGGAAAATTGACCGTTGGATTAGATATCCCTATAATGGATGTCATGCTTGCCAAAAATCTTAGTGATCCAACGGTTGGTTTTTGATAAAACCGACCGCTAAAAAATGATAATATTTTTAAGAACAAAAAAGTCACAATTATTCAAAGTTATATTTTTCAAAAACCAACCGTTGGATTACTATGATTTTTTGCAGACATGACATACATTATAAGAGTATTTAATCCAACAATCAGTTTTTCAAAAATTTTACAGCAAAGTGGCTCTACAAAAGGGCACCTGATGTTAGAAGATATTAGAAGTAAGTTTTATGGCGTATTTCTATAAAACCCTGTTATATATCTGATCGAGGAACCATCGAAAGTCAAATATAACTGTCACTGCAGACTATTGTGTGTTTTTGTTAATGTGTATATACTTTTAAAATTAATAAATTAAAGAGTTGGTCTCTCAAGCTAGATGCCGTACTGTTCTTTGGTTATGGCTAATTATGCATAATTAGCGACCGACATGGAAATTTGAGGTCAATGTTTATCTACAGCCACCACAGGATCAAGTCCGCATAATCCAGAACCGTCATGTAAGTAAACAAGTTAGCTTGGATTGTTGTGGCGGTACTTGTTGATTTTGCACAGGCAAGTGGGCTAACAGCATCAGATCTACGCCACTGTATTGACAAATTATTTCATGAGGCAGATATATATCAAGAATGCTAGGATCAATTGACCTTCTTTAAAATTATTTGCAGAATATATTTAAAAAAATCTTACTGTTAGATTATATATTCCTCTTATGTATGTCATGCTTGTCAAAAAGCACATTGATTCAATGGTCGGTTTTTGAAATAATCAAATATAAAAAAATGATTATATTTTAAAGAAAAAAAATCATATTTTTTAGCAATGACATTCTTAAAAAAATCGATTGTTGAATCACTATAATTTTGACGGACATAACAAACATAAGAGTGATATCTAATCCAGCAGTAAGTTTTTTCAATATATATGTTTTGTAAATGGTTTAAAAGGAGGTCACTTGATGCAAGGTGCATCAGGTCCAACTGATACTAGCATTCCTGAACCAGGGCCGGCCCCGAGGTTTGGGGGGCCTAAAGCGATCTCCTAAATTGGGGCCCTAGTAGGTTCTGACAAAAAAAATAATTGCATGTACTATATTAAACTACATACTATTCTTTTAATTTGCTTTGCTAGTAATCGCACAATTTTTGAATGCATATATTGTTATTACTAAAATCAAACTAAAAGAAAACGCAACAATAAAAAAGAACTGCTAAATAACATAACATACCCGACCGATATCACTATCTTCATCAGTTACAAAAATAACATTTATGACTTCATCTTCTTCTGCATAACTGCATTCCAAGAAAAGAAAAATTAATTCCAGGAAAAATGTTAAAAAAAGTTTTAAAATATTGAACATAAACTTTGATTCAAAGTCTTTTGAAAGTGGAGAGTGGGGACCTCAACCGTGGCAGTGGGGGCCGTGGGGCAGCTTGGTCTGCACGACTGCACCAATAATGGAGGATTAGGGTATTAAGAGAGAAAGACAAGAGGATGAAAGGTGAAGAATGATTTTGGGGATCGTGGGAATGGGGTCAGGTGGGTAAAGGGGGTTTTTAAACTTTTCAAGGCTTGGAGTATTTTAAATTGGATCAGGTGGGGAATTGGGTCAGGTGGGATTGGGGTTTTAAAATTAAAAGACAAATAAAAATTAAGGCCCACATTTTTTAGGTGAAAAAATAGGCCCAATCCCAAATTGAATTAAAAAATAGTGGGCTTTTTTTTTGCTACTGCACAGTCTTCACTTACCTATTGCTACCTGATTTGGGGGCCCTTTTTTTTGGCAAAAATTGGGGGGCCTTAAGCCCCTGCTTCCCTGGCTTATAGCCAGGGCCGGGCCTGTCCTGAACATATATAACCCCATAAATACGTAACATCTATCATGGAATAAACACGTGAGAAGTATTGTACATCTAGAAAGACATATATCTTCAACTCTTCGAAATATTTTTCGTTTTAGAAGAGTATGTGTTCTAATTGTGAGTAGTGGTGGCTTGAATTTGATAAATGATCTTATGTTGATATTGATTTGTCTAAGCTACGTCCGGCCTGTTTGGATTAACTTCTCCTAAAATTACATTGGAGCTCAAAATGCATTGTCATCTGAATAAATGGGATGGTAATCACTCATAGATGACTCGAGGGATTATAACATGGTTGGCCAAAGCTAGGTCTTTAGCTTCTAACATTATCACTTCTAGGTTATGAAAATTTTAATATTGAATATATGATTTGGTTGTAACTCTTAGGGCCTACTTGTGTTAGCGTTTTCTAAAACAACTTTTGGAGAACTATTTGTTTACATATCTCTTCAAAGTTATGTTCAAATAATATCTTCACATATCAAAATTTTCATATTAGAAATGATTATAGCAAAAATTGGAGCCTCCTAACTTTTGTCACAATCACTTTTGGTATGAAAATTTTTCCATCTATTCTATCACCTATCAAGTTGTTCAAAAATGATTCTCAAACCATCTCTTTAATCAAGGGAAAATTTTAGCTCCAAAAGTGATTTTAAGAAAATTACAACATTAATTGTAGAACATTGCCCAATAAATCAACAAAATTAATATTCTAAGGAAAAATGCAATAACAAAAAATTGAGGCTAAATTGTAGAACATTGCCCAAAAAATTTATTTATCTCAGATCAAGAAACTCATACTTTTTTTTTTTTTTTTGGTATTTGTATTTGTTTTTTGTTGCAAGACTGAGTTAAGAGCTTTTGGTTTGGACTAACGCCTAATGGGATGCCCTATAAAATACATATATACTCAGATTCTAGCTCAAGACGATGTCCTAAAAACAGACAAAAGTTTGATGTCTTAGGCGGCCTCTTGAACTTACTCCTAGGGCCGGCGCTGACTGTCACCATATATATAGGTTGCATGCTGACCTAACTGCCATGAAAGTTCCATGATTGCACCATTTGCGAAGGTTTTTAGTTTTTATTTTATAAATTAAATCAACTTGTTGCATAAATTAAATTCATATTTCAAGCACAAAGTGCGTTGATCGAGAAAACTATGATTTGTTAATTTTAAAGAGTAGGTTAGGATTCATACTTTGACTAATATATAAGATTAGAATAGTCCCCTTTTTATTATTTGAGGATTCCATGCATTTTGACTGGATTAACACGTACTAGATAATAATTTTTTCTTTACTATTTGACGTCATTCTAAGCAAAGAAATTAATGTAATTTTTATTTTGTAAAGTTGCTATGCAACTTTTTTTTTTTTTTTTTTTTTCAATTTTTTGTTTTTTGCGCAAGATATTCAATAAGTCGAGCGAAAAATTAGGCTCCAATAGACTATATCCGGTTGCTTAACTAGTAACCCAAATTAACTAAGAACCCATCTGGCAGCTAGAATGGACAAGTTGCTCGCGAGTACTATGAAGATTTGGCTTTTGTCAATGTAAGATGATAATTTTGGAAAACCAACCATTGGATTATATATTCTTCTAATGTATACCATGCATGCTAAAAATTACAGTGATCTAACGGTTGATTTTGAAAATACAGATCGTGAAAAACTGTGACTATTAGATATTATTATTAATTTTCATAGTTTGTATTTTAGAAACCGACTATCAGATCACTGTGATTTTTGGCATGCACGTCATACAAAAAAAAAATATTTAATCCAACGGCCGGTTTTTCAAAATATCCATCTTACATGGGCTAAAAAGCCAAGTCTTCACATAAGATTATGTGAGGACATCTTCATAAGAAAATGACTCATATATATATATATATATATATAGGATGATAATATAAGGCCGGCCTTACGCAAAGTTGCGTAAGGTTGGCTTCATATGGCCAATTTTAGATGTCAGTTCGTAAAATTGTCTGTTAGATTAGATGCCCCTACTCTATATGCCTGCAAAAAATCGCAGTGATCCGACGGTTAGTTTTTGAAATAACTGCTATTAAAAAAATGGTGATATTTTTAAGAACAAATAAGTTGCATATTTTCACAATGACATTTTTCAAAAACCAACCGTCAGATCACTGTGATTTTTTGCAAGCATGACATACAGAGGAGAGACATCTAATCCAACGGTCAGTTTTACGAACTATCATATAAAATTGGCCATATGGAGCCGACCTTACTCAACTTTGCGTAAGGCCGACCTTATAGTATCATCCCTATATATATATATATATATATATATAAGATAACAGAATTATTGATTTTTAAAATCATATTTCAAAGGGCAATTTCCATGAATAATCCTTAGTTTCCAAAATATTACGCCTACGAACCTGATCCAAAACATATTACGGATATACACCTATTACTGTTTTTTTTGACGAAATTACCCTTAAAATTGAAGTTTAACCAATATGTACAGAATCACCAATTTTTTGTATAATCCCCAAAAATAAACTGAATCCTCAATCCTCAATTTATCTAATAATCACCAATATTGTTAAGAATCTCAAATCCACTTTATGTCACGTACGTCAACATTTAATGCGGGTCATTCAATGTCCCCCGAATTTTTGTACAGAATCCCCAATTTTATGTATAATTCCTAAAAATAAACAGAATCCTCAACCACCAATTTATCTAATAATCACCAATATTGTTAAGAATCCGCAATCCACTTTATGTCATGTCAACATCATGCATGTTATTAATTCATTTTGCGCTTTCCAAGAACATCAGATCAATCAAATCTTGTCTACTATATTGAGTATTCTTAGTAATATTGGGTTTGTAATTCTGGTAATCCTTTGTAATATTGGGGATTATACACAAAATTGGGAATTGTGTTGATTATTGGTGACTCTTCGTTTTTTTTTTAATTCATCCGTACAAAATTTTTGACCATTTCAATGGTCAAATTGTAAATACATATATGAGCGGAGAGTATTTATGTCCTAAAAAAATATTTGCACAATTAATTTTGGATCGAATTCGTAGGCATAATATTTTGGAAACTTAGAATTATTCATGAAAATTGCCCTATTTCAAATAGACGACTAAATGAAATTGCCAAACAATAACATGTTTGATTAGGACTGGTCATCCATAGTAATGAGCCCTGCCAAATTAGCTTGAAGTTGGTCAAATTATGAAATGCAATGAATTTTCGGTTGTTTTCCACGGCTATATTGTTGAAATCGAAAGTCTATATTGTGGGGAGATCAATGGTTGAGATGCTTTCTCGTAATGGTTTATAGAGATCTAAAGATTTTAATTTATTGTCTTAACTTGAACACTAAAGAGCAGAGTATTTTTTAGCAATAATTCTATGTTTATTATTAATCTTTTTTAGTAATAATCAGAGTGATCCAACAATAATTTTTTTTTTTTAAATGTCACTGTAAAAAATTATGACTGTTGTTTTTAAAATTATCATCATTTTTTCTTGGTCAGTTTTTTTTTTTAAAAATTGTCTGTTGGATTACTGTAATTTTTGACAAGCGCATCATACATAACAATGATATATAATCGAATGGTCAGATTTTCAAATTTAGTTTTGCTACTGCCAATATGGAGGTCTATTAATATTTCTGTACTTTTATTATTTCTAAAATCAGCTCAAATTTAAGACTTTTTTTTTATTAGTTGTAACTTATCAGTGTACACTTGTCCACACTAGATTCATTAGCACCGTGTTGATCAAAAGGGTGATCAATAGCAAATCCAAATCCGGTGTCCTACTACTTCCATCGGAGGACATCCACCATACAAGGGACAAATAAATACAATAGTTGTCATCCCTAAAATTAGCAATCTATTAGAAGTGAAGATCTTCTATCCCACTTTTATGAATCACTTCTCTGTCACTTCTCACATAAGTCTATCTTGAAAATTTAGATATGAATATTTCTTAAAATGAAAATTTTCAAGGTTAATTTTTGTGAGAGAAGAAAAAAAAAGTAGTATATACAGATAGAAGAGAAGATGTCCACTCATCTAATAGTACTAAGTAACTCTCTTATGCATGATAAGGAGCATCCCCAACGAAATGGCCTGCCGGTTAGCCATGTTTTCAACGAGTTAGGTAGGATGAATTGACGTGAAAAGAGATATCACCAAACCCATGGCGAGACACATATGGACGGGCCAATGTAGACCTAAAGACCCGTGGGGATAGGTCTAACCTTACCACATTGAGACTGAAATCTGTTGTATGAGAGGAGGTAAGCCATTTGTTCAAACTCTTAGTTTTACTCTTCATTTTCTCACCTGTGTAAATTAATTAAATTTTAACCTATTTTAAACCAAATTTATATAACACAATGGACTCTATATCATAAGTAAGATAATGTGACACATTTATATCTTGAATTGTGTGTCCAAAATATGTGAAATAAATTAGAGACTAATCCTAACTCTTAATTAATTACATTAAGACATTAGAGTCTATAACTAGAAAATATAAAAAGGGGCAATTTCCATGAATAATCCTAAGTTTCCAAAATATTAAGGCTACAAATCCGATTCAAAACATATTACGAAAAATATTTTTTTAGGACATAAATACCATCCACTCATATAGGTAATTACAATTAGATCATTGAAATGGTCAAAATTTGGTACGATTTTCTTAAAAAAAATTGAAGAGTCCCCAATAATAAACACAATCCCTAATTTTATGTACAATTTCCAATCTCCAATAATACAAAGAATCACCAGAATTACAAATAATCACCAATCCCCTATATTACTAAGAATACTAGATTTGATTGAATTGATGTTCTTAGAAAGTGCAAACTGAATGAATGACATGCATGATGTGACATATTGAAATTGAAGATTATTAGAAAAGTTTGGGATTGTGTATAAATTTGGGGATTATGTGTATATATGGGGATACTGTGCAAATATGGGTATTGTGGATTTTGTGATAAATTGGGTTTTCCATCAGCAATTGGGTATTGGGGACTCTGTAAAAAATTGGGGATTACGTGTTAAATTAGTGATTATGTGTAATAATTTTTTGTAATTAAAAATTCGGGGACATTGAATGACCAGTATTAAATGTTGACGTGGCATATAGGAGATTGTGAATTCTTGACAATATTGAGAATTGTTCATAAATTTGGGAATTGGGGGTTATGTGTAGTATTGGTAATTATTAGATAAATTGGGAATTTTAGATTCTGTTTATTTTTGGGAATTATCTATACTATCTATAAAGCCAGAAGGCTGACTTCGTCTGGTCACTTTTTTTTTTTCCAAAAAATGCCCCTATAAAAAATAGAAGTAACACATGATGTTAACACTATTTTAGTAAATTTCCAAATAGATATACATTAAATCAACCTTAACTCCTTAATTTATGGGATTTCAAAATTAGAGTTTAGAATAGATAAAGCAAGCAGCCCAGTTAGTCTCTTCTACTTTCTTTTCCATATTTGCCCAATTCAAGAATAAAATTTAAACAGTACTTCACACTTAGAAGAAAGGGTTATACATGTCATTTCCTCACCTTAAAACTTCTTCCCATTAGTTTTATCCGCATAGGCATGAAACCACAATCCTATCTTCATTTTCTGAAAATCTAACCGTCAAGGCCTCCACGTCTCTACGAATCCGCCGATACCATATTTGAAATTCAAAAATCAAACATTTCACCATCAAATATTAATACCATTACACTCCCAACTTCCTCTCTCCCTTACTCTTGGATCGTCTTTCAATCCTTCTAAAATGACAAAAGTAACTGTAACTGGTATGAAGGAGACAAAAAGCCCAACACACAATAATCTTAATTTGTTATTCTATTATTTTAGGACGCTTAGTTAGTTTGATGTTTATTTAATTTGCAAATGATGCCAAAAGGGCAAAACATCTATTTTCATGTACATTGCTTAAACTACTTGGAGTGTATTGATCCTTATCTTGGAATGAAGATGATTTCTTTCCATTTTTAGTTGAAGATTTCTTTATAATTGTTTCTCAAGAAATTCCTTCAAAATGTTGGACGGAATATCTTACACGGAAATTGTTTATGCTTTTGCTTATATTGTTTGTGCCGGACATCAATTGGTTAAATTAATGAATGTCCAAAATAGATGAAGAAAATAGGAAAGGCATTGCTATGAACATTTTTGTGATATCCATGCATGTGCACTTTTTATTTTGAGTTGTGTTTGATCTTAGCTAGGCAATGCTTGACATTTTATAGAACTTATTTGAAAATATTTTAATTAATTGTGTCTACATGATTGGAAGTATCCAAATCAAAATTTTTTAAATGAAAAAATTAATTATGAATACAAAGAAATTAATTGCAAAAAATCATACTGCACACCCATTGAATGTGGGCCGATTGCTAGGGAATTAGTCTATTCTCTTAAATTTCAATAATATTTTTATTTTTTACTTTTTGTTTTTCTGCATAGATTATAAACCTTTTGTTCTTTGTTTATAAATCTCTTGAAGGTTTTTTTTTCCCCATTTTCTCTCTGTTTTTCTTCTGAATTCCCATGAAAAAAAAAAAAAAAAGTTTATCACAGTAATTGTGTTATGTTCTATTTAATTGATTAGAAAAATACATAATAATTAGTGAGTTAATAAAATGCTTAATGAAAAAATTAAAATTATAAATCTCAAATGAATAATTAGTGAGTTATTAGTCAGTTAATAAAATTTGATAAAAAATTAAAAGCATCTGTTAATTTTTCAAAATTTTCATACTAAAAGTTATTGTGACAAAAATTATAAATATCAACCGTGAAAAATCCATAGGAGGTAACATCAGCACTAGGTCGGTTAGTATTTTAATTGCAATCATCCAATAACTTATATGTTAGTTTGATAATATATGTCCTACTAATTATTTCAATATACCAATTATTTTGTTATCATGATTGAAAACATAAATTTATGTTATGTGCTTGAGAAGAACCAGTTAGCAAATTGACCCAGAAATAAAATAAAAATAAATAAATAAATACACTGCAAATGCTTTATTGTTAGGTCACATTAAATTTTTGTTGTGGAGATTTGAGAATCACTAACATAAACTATCTGTTGGTTTTTTATTTGAACTCATGTATCCTAATTTTCTTACGAACAAAAAATATATTTATGGTTGAATTACATCCCAAGATAACCATCACAAATTATTATGATACATAAAAAAAATTAATTTTATGTTCAACTCTAATGCATTAAAATAATTTAAATTTTTTTAGAGTTGAATCACCATCAATGTGCCAATTTATTTACTTAATTTAATTAATCTTTCATTTTATTAATTTTATGATATATATAAAAAATTAATTTTATGTTCAACTCTAATGCATTGAAATAATTTATATTTTTTTATAGTTGAATCACCATCAGTGTGCCAATTTATTTAATTAGTTAGTTTAATTAATCTTTCATTTTATTTTATTTTTTTAAAAATTCAAACAATTTTTGAATTAGTTGTATTTCGAAGATATATGTTTACAATACCATTCACAAGCCTTTAATTATAAAAAAAAAAATACATAAAAATCTCATGTTAAATGATTTCGCGTTACGTACAAATGGAAGTTGCACATGCATCGCGTGTGCGCGGAGTCTAGTACATAAAATTGAGGATCCTGTACAAATTGGTTAAACTTCAATTTTAAGGGTAATTTTGTCCAAACAAATAGTAATAAGTGTATAACCATAATATGTTTTGGATCAGGTTCGTAGCCGTAATATTTTGAAAACTTAAAATTATTCATGGAAATTGTCCTATAAAAATTAAAATAAAAACCAATAAAAAAGGGCACAAATCCAAGTACTTGTGTATTGGACAGTTTGTTAGGTAGATGACTAGGGGCAGATTCAATCATGCAAAATTTAGGTAAGACCAAAATAATTTTATTCGTATGTGGAAAATAAAATCATATTGTTAAGAACAGGATTTCCATTCAAAGATCATTGTTGAAGAAATGGCTGCATTTTTCTATGTCTAAATTATTTTTGTGATATATATATATATATATATATAAAATAGTAAAAAATTTTTTTTCAAACGTAAAAAATGTTCCCACTCCCGCGCTTTCGTATGTTGTGGTTTAATGACATGGCATCATTGCCACATCAGTGCGAGGAAAATAAAAACAGATTGATTGATGCCGAAAGAGGAAGAAACTCAAGCTCTAACCACCAATCACCACCATCTCCTCCGACCACGACAATCTATATTTCTCTCTCTCTATATCTATCTCTCCGTCTCTCTACCCTATCTCTTTCTGAGCGACGAGCTACAGCCAAGAGCAACAATCTGTATTCATCTTATATTGGCATTGATTTATTGGGGCACTGTGTTTTGTTAGTGCCCACCAACTGTTTGAAAAAAACTTTGAAAGAGAATTTTCTCTTTTTGTTCACATTTCTACTGCTAGGATCTGGAAGATTCGACCCTATGTTTTATGAGTTGAAGAAACTGAGAAAGCTGTATATTTAATGATTTTTTTAGTTAAAATTTGTGCCCAATAAGCCCAAGAAGTGTTTCTGAACTGAAGGTAAGATTAATACTTCCATGAAGCAAGTGGCTATCTATGATTTGTCATCTTTGAATTCTTCATAGCTGTCATATTAGAATTTAGAATAGCTGTGCATATTAATTCAAAGAGAATATTGCTCAATTCCTTCATTTAGACTTCATGAAGTTTCCATCTACGTGCCATAAAATATTTATTGGAAAGGAAAACAATATTTTATTTACTGTATAAATCTAGATCATTATTTTAAGGCCTAGTCCGTATAATACAAACCAAATCATTACAATAATACCATTTAAGTGAGTACTCTAGACTACTCAAAAGAAAATGATTGATAGCTCAGTTTCTTATCATGAAAACACTACCAAACGAAACATTTGATTGGTAGAAAATTCATAGAAAATTCAGTTGACTTTTGAACAAAAGGGTTTAGCTGAGAAATTGCTGAGGTATTTGGTCTTTTTTTTTTATCCCTTATTTATTGTTACATCTTTTAAGTCTGTTTTGTACCACAGTAGTGCAATAAAGAATCAAGAAGACATCAATGGCAGGCAATGCCATACTTCTTTTCTGCTCCTCTTTGTTTTACATCTTAATACTGTCCACTGCAACCGATACAATAACTCTGTCTCAAACCATAAGAGATGGCCAGACCATTGTTTCAGCTGGTGGAAGCTTTGAGCTAGGATTTTTCAGCCCAGGCAACTCCATGAAACGATACTTGGGAATATGGTACAAAAAAATATCTAATGGGACAGTAGTATGGGTTGCCAACAGAGAAACCCCTCTCATCGATTCATTGGGTGTTTTAAACATCACCAACCGGGGAATTCTCGTCCTTCTCAATGGTAATAAGACCATTTGGTCTACAAATTCATCAAGATCGGCAACTAATCCTGTTGGACAGCTTTTAGATTCAGGAAATCTTGTTGTGAGAGATGGAAACGACAACAATCCAGAAAACTTCCTGTGGCAGAGTTTTGACTATCCATGCGATGTGCTACTACCGGGCATGAAGCTTGGACGCAACCCATTTACTGGCCTGGAAGGGTATCTATCATCATGGAAAAGCGCTGATGATCCTTCTCCAGGTGATTTTACTTCTCTGATTGATTCTCATGGATTTCCACAATTAGTTGTAAGGAAGGGCTCAGTTTTGACATTTCGTGCTGGACCATGGAATGGCCTTCGGTTTAGTGGTACGCCCAATTTAAAACAGAATTCAATATTTACATTCCGTTTTGTTTTTAATCTGAAGGAGATGTATTATATTTATGAGCTTATTAACAACTCTGTTGTTACAAAGCTCGAGTTAAATCAGAATGGCATTTTGCAGCGCTTTATATGGATTGATCGAACCCAAAGTTGGAACCTTTTACGAAATGCACAGACAGATACATGTGATAATTATGCTTTTTGTGGTGCATATGGTAGCTGTAGCATTGACAGCTCCCCAGTATGTGGGTGTTTGGAAGGATTTGTGCCAAAATTCCCAAAGGATTGGGATATAGCTGATTGGTCAAATGGGTGTGTTCGGAGGATGTCATTGAATTGCCAAAGTGGAGATGGGTTTATGAAATACTCTGGTGTTAAACTGCCCGACACACAGCATTCTTGGTTCAATAAGAGCATGACCCTTGAGGAATGCAAGTTGGTCTGCTTGAAGGACTGCTCTTGTATGGCTTATTCAAGTTTGGACATAAGTGCAGGCGGAAGTGGATGCTTGCTTTGGTTTGGTGACCTGATTGACATGAGAGAGTTCTCAGAAAATGGGCAAGAGATCTACGTAAGGATGGCTTCTTCTGAAGTAGGTCTGAATCTATCTCCTTTACTATGCTAGGGAAATGAATCCTTTACCTTTTAGTGTGAAAAATATATGAAGACTTGGAATCTTTCCAAGTTTTCATGTCAACAATCATTGAGTATGTGGTGCTGAAGCCGCCACACCAACCATGACTGCAATTTATTTTAAATGATGATATGTCTTCTCAAACCTTTGAAAAGTCTCTCCTATCTGATTGTCTTTTCTCTCTCTCTCTCTCTCCCCTCACAAAACCTCCACATTTGGATATTTGGAGGAACTTGATGTCTTCGTTGCTTTTTACATTGCATTTGAAACTATAACAAATAGGGCCATTACAGAAAATGTTGGCAGCTAATATCATATATGATTGGCTATTCACAATGGAAAACAATATTTCTTAGAGAAAACTTGAAAGATAAAGTGATTTTTGGTTTGCATTAAATTGGGTAAAATGTTTCTGATCTTGTTTTCAAAGTTCATTGATGCATTTTAAGGATTCCATTTGAGTTAGTCAGCATGGCTAAATGTGACTAGATGGCTTTCCTTCCAAGTACTCTACAAATGGCAGGAATTCCTGCTTTTTCTGCTTTCGAATTCATTTGTTTATTTATTTTTCATTTACTTTTTATTTTTATTTCTTTGTTCTGCGATTAATTGCTTCACATTTAGGTCAAGTTGGTTCCAATGGGAAGAGACGAATGAAGATCATAGTCAGCTCGGTATTATTGGTGGGAATGCTTCTCCTAGGCCTGAGTCTGACCTTATATGTTTGGAAGAAGAAGCAGCAGCAGCTACGTAGAGAAGGTAAACCAAATAGTCAGATTATGGTAAACTTGTTCATGTGCTTTCATAGTCTGCAACATAAGGGAATCAACCTGGCTTCGCCACATGACTTGATGAACTGACCTTGATAATGCTATAACAATGAACCCAAAGAACACTTGACCTTTCTTTATTTCATTGCTATCTCAGGACAAAGGGATTGGCTCATATGCTTTCCACAAATATTGCACATTTTCACACAAATGCTTGCTTAGCTAGTGGAGGCTGACACTCTGAACAACTTAAAAAACTTATGAGGCATGTTCAATTGGCAGCATGCAGCAGCTCAAAAATCCAATTTTCATTCTTTGAGTAAAGTAAACCAATCTTGCCTCATTCAATTTAATATGTGTATATGGCCAAATTAAGTTTCGATGGTGCAACCCACGAAAAAAAAAAAAATAATAATCCTTGCTCAATGGTTTTAGCTTTCCATTGTGCAATATGTTTTTTTATTTTTGGTTATATCTTCAATTTTTTATTATTTATTTATTTATTTGTGCCTTCTAAGCAATTTGATTAAAATGATCAAAATCATCGAATTGATGAGTATTTTTGTACCCATGAAGTTCCTCTTTAGAGGCTGGCGTGACCCAATTAAAATGGGAGGCATAGAGGGGGAGAGTAATAAGAAAAGGAAACCAATCAATCTTTTAACCAGTAGCATTTAGGAATCCAGGAGGAAGCCAGGTACTATTGGAAGTTGCAGTTCACAAATCAGGCTTCTCTCAATCTTCTAATGTTTCAGTTATATTATTGCCATTCTTTATGTTGCAGGGGAAAAAGAACCCAATCCAGAAAGAGGTTACACTACCGAAGGTCAGAAGGTAGATTTGGAGTTACCATTATTTGACTTTGCTACAGTAGCTAATGCTACCAATAACTTCTCAATCATCAATAAGCTTGGAGAAGGCGGTTTCGGACCTGTCTACATGGTAATGATGTAGACACACTGCAATTTAGCTTCCAGAAATTAGTTGATGGAACCCAATCTTCATGGTCCAATTGCAGGCACCAAGATTGGTATTTGTGGCAATGGTTTTCTATCAACTCTTTGCCTAAAAATTTTTGTCCAGCTCATCATTCTGAATGTTTAGAAATTTAAATCAGCCAGCACATCTGCTTTTGGAAAGGAGATTCTAATCTATGAACTTGTTCTGAAAAATGATGATCTTTTGCATAGATATAATGTTGAGATTTTTGCAGATATACCTTTCCGAAGGGGGATGTAGCATTGTGTTGACATCCCTGTTCAATTTTGTCAAGACACATGAAATAGAATTTCCCTTTGGGCTTTGACAATATAAATATTATAATAGCAATTGATGGCCTTATTCACACTTATGTCAATTAATAAACATAACTGAAGGAACAGGATTGCCTCTTTCTATAGTACTGTAACTTTTTACAAATGATTATTTTCAGGGTGTGTTGGAAGAGGGACAAGAAATAGCTGTGAAGAGGCTTTCAAAGAATTCTGAACAGGGACTTGATGAATTCATGAACGAAGTTTCACTCATTGCCAAACTTCAGCATCGAAACCTTGTGAAGCTTCTAGGATGTTGCATTCAAGAAGAAAAAATGTTGATCTATGAATACATGTCCAACAAAAGCTTGGACTTCTTTATTTTTGGTTTGTCTCACTGGAAACCTTTGATATATTTAACTTAATTAGTACTCTAGAGAAATAAAATGCAAGCTCCATAATCCTCCTCCATGATATTAGAGTAATGCTTGTATGAGCAGAATGGGAAACAACACCAGCCTTTCATCGTCCTGTTAACTTCTTATTCATTTGGTTATCATAAATCATTTTCCATGAATATTCAAGAATTTTGTTAGGAGCAACATGAACTGAGTTTGTTGAAAAATTTGTGCAGATGAAACACGAAGAACTTTACTGACTTGGTGTGATCGCTTCCACATTATCAATGGAATTTCTCGGGGACTTCTTTATCTTCATCAAGATTCTAGATTGAGAATTATCCATAGGGACCTCAAAGCCGCCAACATTTTACTAGACTATGACATGAACCCAAAAATTTCGGACTTTGGCATGGCTAGAAGTTTTGGAGGAAATGAAAGTGAAGCAAATACAAATAGAGTGGTTGGAACATAGTAAGATTTTCTATACACGTTGTATACTCTAATTTCTATTACTCATAATTAATTATTTTAAATGGTGTCATGCAGTGGTTACATGTCTCCAGAGTATGCGATTGATGGAATCTTCTCAGTAAAATCTGATGTCTTTAGCTTTGGCGTTTTGGTGCTAGAGATAGTAAGTGGGAAGAAAAACAAAGGGTTTTATCATCCAGATCACCACCTTAACCTTCTTGGACACGTAAGCGTTGAGTCTAGTACAATTCTCTTGCTTTCTCAATTTTAAAATCTACCACTTACTAAAAAAAATGTTCTCAATTGTTCAGGCATGAAGACTTTATGGTAATTGCAGGCATTAGGAATTGCTTGATGCATCAGT
>JAESVK010070250.1:5720-43843 GCA_017140935.1 Hamamelis virginiana
GGGGGGTTGATGGGAAGAAAACTTAATAGTTATGAAGGGGTTAGATTGAATCATAATCTAAATGAAAACCTTAGGGTACCTCAAAATCAAAATGTTAATACAAGTGTAACAGAGAATCAACTCATAATGGCTACAAGAAATCAACTTCTTGAGTTGATTTAGGAAACATATGGACCTTTAAATAGAAGTGTCCAAGTACCAATATATCGAAAGCCATATCCAGAATGGGTTAATAGAACTTATGGGTTCCCAAAAGGGTATAAAGTTCCAGAATTTGATTTTTTTTTTGTGAAGGTGAACAATCAACCATAGAGCATATTGGGAGGTTTATTGGACAGTGTGATGAAGTAGGAAATAATGATTTTTTTTAAACTAAGGTTATTCTCAAATTCCTTAACAGGAAATGCTTTCACATAGTATGTAAATCTCCCACCAGGTTCTATTCAAAATTGGGTTCAATTGAAAGAAATGTTTCATACCCAGTTTTTAAGAATGGATCCTGAAGTTTCTATAGCTAATTTAGCAAGACTTAGGCAGAGACCTGATCAAAAGGCTTCACAATTTATTCATAGGTTTTAAAAGGCAAAAAATAGATGTCGAATCAGTTTGCCTAAAAGTGATTTTGTAAAGTTAGCACAAAATGGTCTAGAGTTCAAACTAAAGAAAAAGTTTGAAAGAATAGAATTTAGAGACCTTATGGAGTTAACTACTAAAGTTTCAAGATATGAGACTTTGTAGAAAGAAGAATATCAAAAATAAGTTCATCTTTCAAAAGCTATAATTATGATCCAAATTATGAAGTGGATGCTGCTGAGATAATTGGCAAATCACCATTCACTTGTGATGCTTTGGTGAAAATAGATAGCAAAACTAGTCATCAAGCAAAGAAAAATGCTTCAAATGAATCTTTGAAGAAATATTCTTTTGATATATCGAAAGTAGATTCTATATTTGACCATATGTTGAATGGCCAATTTATAAAATTGCCAAAAGGACATAAAATTTCAAGCTTCGAAGGAATAGGCAATAAAGAATATTGCAAATGGCATAATTCTTGGAGGCATTCAACAAACAATTGTGTTGTGTTTAGAAATGTAATACAAGAACAAATTCAAAAAGGAAATTTAAAATTCCCAAACAAAAATGAAGAATCTATGGGGGTTGACAATAATCCTTTTTTCCTCGATTCAAGAAGCAGAAGTTGATTTCCATGATGTTTATTTTCCATATAAAAGACAAAGAGCATGGTATTCAAAGTAACCAAAATGTCTATAATTAGAAAACATCTTTATTTGGAATAGATAAAATTGCTTTAATTCGATTTGTATTATAGGGAATTCAAGTAGAGAAAGACAGCAAGTCACTTCAATCCAAAGAAAGTGAAAATGAATTTACTTTTGAAGGATCTCAAAGTGAAATGAAAGAGCTATTTGTAGAAATATATAATGTTGATGTTTTCTATTTGGAAAAGCAAGAAGAGGCTGGTCTTCAAACCAGAGACAAAGAATCTAGTTATTAGATCAAGAGCTGAAACTGAAGCAAAAATGCCAATACTAGAATATCCTTTGGTGTCAACTGCATCGAAACCAGATCCAGAGATTCTTAAATAGCTATGCATCAAGTGTGGAAATAAGTATATCACAACAAGTAAAATAGATGATTCAGATTTAGAGGAGGTAAATTATTCAGTGAAACCTTGGGGAAAAGGTAAGGGCAAAGTAAATTCTTCTAAATTTCCATAGATGAATCATCCTCATCATAAGTTTTCATATAGTCCATTTTATCTACCAAAAAATTTCCAAAAGAAATTTTAATATGTGAGACCAGATTATGTCAATAAGTCAAATTTTAACCAGCATAATTTTGGTTGGAAAAATACTGGACATTTTTATCAATCGAAAGTGCCTAATCAACATAATGTCAAAGGTTGTACATTAACCTATGCAGCGAATGCATGTATGATTGCATATGGAAGTCAAGCTTCGAAGTAGCATGTTAAACATAAATTGGTTATTCCTCCGAAGGTACCTATGAACAATTGGTTTGTGTTAAGGCATCCGAAAAACCAAGAGTTGGAGTATAGGCCATTTATGTCCAAAACACAAAAAAGAAGACTCTAGAGAAGATATGCAAAGATACAAGAGAATATTAACATGAATATGCAGAAAAACGTAGAGTCTTCAAAACCTAATCCTAGGTTCGATAGAAGACAATAGAGGATGAAAAAGAAAAGCACATGGCATTAATTGATGAGAACAAATTATCCTCAATTATTGAACAGTGCAAAGAAACTATGGAAATTGATGAAAAAGGTCCAAATGATATACAGATCGATGCTTCGAAGGAAGTTAGTCTTACTGAAGATCAGACTTTTGATTTAATGATAGAAGAGGTTAATGTTAACATGGCTTTTACTTTACCAGTTTATTTTGAAGCTAAGCCTGGATAGAAAAATTGCATTAATGGAGATATTGAGGACACTCAAGGCTATATTCCTGAAATTGTGGAGTTTAAGGTTGAAATTAAAGCAAATGGTATGTTTATAGTTTTGCAAAACCAACTTTTCAAATGACAAAACATTTAAAACCTCTTTATGTAAAGGCACATATTTATGGACGCCCATTGAATCGAATTTTAGTAGATAATGGAGCAGCAGTTAATATTGTCCCTATTACCTCTTTGAAAAAGTTAAATTTAGAAGATAATAAGTTACTTCCAACTGAGGTAGTAATCTCTAGGTTTACTAGGAACAAGAAAAAAGCAAAAGGGATTCTACCAGTTGAGCTAACTGTTGGCTTGAAAGCTACCATGACTGCATTTATTATTATAGAATTCGAATTACAATACTTTATTAGGTAGGGATTGGATTCATGCTAATAAGTACATTCCATCTTCTATGCATCAACGGCTAATACTTTTGAATGAAAATGCAGAATTTAAGATGGTTGAAGCAGGCAAGAAACCATTCAGTGTAGCTTCAAATGTAATGGAGGCCATACTATACGAAGAACCAATTGGCCCAATTGATTTGAGCAAAATCCCTTTTATTGATGAAGATAAAGTTTGGGAATATGCACTTTTGTATTTCATAGGATCAGACAGTGGTCCTGAAGAGATGAATAATGAATCGAATGCCTAGTCTCCATGAGAGATTTGGAAATGAGGCTGTTTACTAAACCTTGGAGAGAGTGGATGTTCAAGCCATTTATTCAAAACTCATGGGAGAAGAAATGGTTTCTGCAAGTTGGAATGAATGCATCTTGGAGGAAGAATAAGATGAATCGAAAGTTTCACCAGACAATGATATTTCTTTAATTACTGAACAATCTGTGAATTTAAAGTTTCATAATTCTGATACTTTATTAGAGGTTAATCTAGGGGATGATAATTGTCCCGAAACAACTTTTATTAGTAGTTTGTTAAATGTTGCAATTAGGGAGAAATTTGTGTCTTTGTTGAAAATGTATAAGGACTGTTTTGCATGGGATTACCATGAAATGTCAGGACTAGATAGATCCTTGGTGGAGCACAAACTTCTGATTAAAGAGAACTTCAAGCCATTCAAGCAAGAACCTCGAAGACTTGCCTCGAAAGTCATTCCAAATATCAAAGAAGAAATCGAGAGGCTCTAGAAGGCAGGATTTATTTGAATAGCCAGGTATGTTGAATGGGTCTCTAATATCATTCCTGTTATTAAAAAGAATGAAAAATTAAGAATTTATATAGATTTTAGAAATCTTAATTTGGCCACACCCAAATATGAGTATCCAATGCCTATTGTAGATTTGTTAATAGATGAGATAGCTGGACACCAAATGTTGTCTTTATTGGATGGACATTCTGGTTACAATCAAATTTATATTGCTGAAGAAGATGTTGATAAGACAACATTTACATGTCTTGGTAGCATTAGAACTTTTGAATGGATTGTAATGTCATTTGGGTTGAAAAATGCAGGAGCCACATACCAAAGAGCTATGAATGCTATCTTTCATGATATGATAGGTGATTTTCTAGAATACTGTATTGATGATATAGCCATTAAATCTGATGATGTAGAAAGTCATTTAGAATAACTAGAAAGATTTTTTTAAAAGGATGAGGCTTTATAAACTTAAAATGAATCCACAAAAATGTGATTTTGGTGTTATGGCTGGAAATGTTTTGAGTTATTTATTACACCAAAAGGGCATAAAGGTGGATACTAATAAAGCAAAGGCAATTATTAATGCCAAACCTCTATCTAATAAAAAAGAATTGCAAAGATTTTTGGGACAGTTAAACTTCCTTCGAAGATTTATTTCAAATGCTGCAGGTAAAACTAGAGTATTTTCTTCCTTACTAAAGCTGCGAAATGAAGAGGATTATAAATGGACTGAGGAGAATCAAAAGGCATTTGAAGCAATTAAAGCTTATTTAGCTACTCCACCAATTTTAATGCCTCCAAAGTTGGATAAACCTCTGAAATAATGTATTTCAGCAGCAAAAGAATCTATCGATTGTCTTTTAGCACAAGACAATAAAGATTTCAGAGAGCAAGCTATATATTATTTAAGTAGGGCCTTGAATTGTACTGAATGCAAATATTCATCAATTGAAAAATTATGCCTTACTTTATATTTTGCAACAATTAAGTTAATAAACTACTTGCTCCTTAGGAATGTAAGTGTATTATCAAAATTTAATTTAATAAAGTACATGTTATCCAGACCATTGTTAAATAATAGAATTGGGAAATAGATTATGGCTTTAATAGAGTTTGCTTTTGTTTATATGCCTCAAAAGGCTGTGAAAGGTCAGGCCTTAGCAGACTTTTTAGCCGATCATCCATGCCTTGATATAAAGCAAGAAGAATTTGATTATTTTAGTTTTGGATTTGTTTCATGGAGAATGTGGTTTGATGGATCGAGAACCAACCATTTCTCTAAAATAAGTGTGGTTATTGAATCTCCTAAAGGAATTAAGACTAAGTTTAATCTTAGACTTGAACATAATAGAACTAACAACCAAGCTGAATATGAAGCTTTAGTATTTGGGTTAGAAATACTAAAAGAATGGAAAGCTTAAATGATTGAAGTAAAACAACCAAGCTGATTGAAGTTATGGGAGATTCTCAGCTAGTTGTAAATCAAGTAAAAGGAGAGTATAAATGTTTAAGTCCAATTTTAATCCCTTATTACCTAAGTGTTGTGCATTTGTTATGTAATTTTGATGATGCAGTCATTGATTACATTCGAAGGTTCATGAATAAAGAAGCCAATGATTTGGCTCATATTGCTTCAGGTTTTAAAGAGAACTCTTGGGAAGAGGAATTATGTTTTGAAAATAGAAAGAAAATACTTTCTTTCTTATTAGAAAGGGGTTTGCCTTTAGAAGTAAATGAAATAAAAGTTATTAAAGAAGATTGGAGAATCCCAATTATGAATTTCCTCTCTAATCCAAATTCTGAAACAACTAGGACAATAGAGCTTAAAGCTATCAAATACATTTTATATAATGATGTATTATATAAAAAGGGAGATGATGGTTTATTACTTAGATGCCCAAGTTTGAAAGAATCAATGAGGATTATGGGATAAGTTCATGAAGGAACTTGTGAGGCTCATCAACCAGGAATTAAAATGAGATGGTTGATTCAAAAACATGGGTTCTATTGGCCTTCGATTCTTAAAGATTGCATCGAATATGCTAAAGGTTGTCAAGCATGTCAAAAACATGGGAATTTACATCATAGACCAGTTATAGAATTGAATTTCATTATTAAACCGTGTCCATTCAGAGGTTCGCCAATGGATTTGATTGGGAAGATTTTTCCTCCTTCTTCTAAGCAACATTCTTTTATAATTGTTGCAATTGATTATTTCACAAAATGGGTTGAGGCAAAACCTATGGTTTCAGTTGCTCAATATGATGTTATTAAATTCATAAAAGAAATAATGAGTAGGTTTGGAATTCCTCAAACCATTACTGCAGATCAAGGCAGTATTTTTGTAGGAAGTGAAGTTAAAAACTTCATAGATCAATATGGAATAACTTTAATCCATTCAACTCCATATTATGCTCAAGCCAATGGCCAAGTAGGATCATCAAATAAAACAATAAAACAAACTATGCAGAAGGTAGTTGAAGATAATCTAAAGGAATGACATGATTTATTATTAGAAGTTCTATAGGCTTATAGGACTTCGAAGCGTTCTAGTACTGGAACAACACCTTATGCTTTAACCTATGGACATGATGCAGTTCTTCCCATGGAAATAAATGTAAATTCATTGAGGGTAGCCAAGCAAAATCAATTATTAGTAGAAGATTATAATCGAGCCATGTTTATGGAACTTGAAGGGATAGATGAAGAAAGAGTTGATGCTTTAAATCATATTCAATTACAAAAGAAAAAAAAACTATAAGAGCTTATAATAAAATAGTAAAAATCAAAACCTTTGCAGAAGGTGATTTAGTGTGGAAGACCATCTTACCAATTGGGTTAAAGGACCAAAAATATGGAAAATGGTCACCAAATTGGAAAGGTCCATTTCAAATTCATAGGATTTTAAAAGGTGGTGCATATCATTTAAGAGGTTTAAATGGATATGTTCATCATAGAAGATTAATGGTAGATTCTTTAAAGAATATTTCCCAAATATTTGGGAAAGTAGACAAATGTAAAACAACATCAAAGTAAAGATATAAATATCAGAAGTAAGTGTTTACATAGAAGAAAGAATATCATAAGATTGTTTCAGCTACATCAAAAGTTCTTGAAATAAGTGAAGTCCTTTAAGAGAACTGAAGAGACTTTTTGAAACATTCCCAGTTTGCATTACTTTTTTCTAAGAATTGCAGAAGACCTTTTTTCCTCTTTGCCAATTGTGGGTTATTATCCATATGGAACTTGAGCTTCTCTTTAATTAGAAGTGCTTCATTCTTTAAATTTAGCAATTTCTGTTGGCTCGAAGCTAGCTCAGATTGAAGACTTTACAACTCTATTTGGAGGGCTTAAATTTTGTGATTGATTTGTTGAAGAGATTGTTTTACATCACTATGAGAGGCCAAATTGGTCTTCAATATTTTTGAAAAGGTATGTATATCTTCTAAAGTTTCACTACATTGAAGTAATTTAGCCCTTATCTCCTCTTGATTATGAATCACTGAAATCATATGAGCAGCCAAAAATTTTAGATTCATACGAGATTCGGGAGATGCATGTTCCAAATCTTGGAGCAAGTCTTGGCATTGTACTAGAATTTCACTTCGAAGCTTGGGTTGACTTAAATCCTCCAAAGAACACTTTTGAAACAAAAGTTTAGCCTTGATTGAATGAGAAGGTGCAGCAAGGGTTAGATGTCATTTGTTCATATTCTTTCATTTATAAAGAAGTAAAAGGAAGTTAATAAAATGTGGTATGAAGATAACACAGTTTGGGATGATTTATGTTTACCTTCTCAGTAGTTTCATAGGTAAGGAATTTAGGAACAAAATCCGTAGGTTCATCTTCAGGGATTTGAATTACAGTTGGTATTTGTATTTCTTCTTTTGAAGGGATTCCTAAATTCTCAACCTTGATAGGGGTGGATGTTTGTGTCAATGAGAATTGATGTAAGTACTTGAATTTTAAGAAATTCAGAGAATGTAACAAGAAAACTTACAAGAATGGTTGTGGCCTGAAGAGCTGCAAAATATTATGGAGGTAATGATTCAAGTGCATAGCCATCCTTTGCAACAATTCATGGATCTGAGGAAAATTGAAATTAATGTATTCTTTAAACAAATAATAAAGAATATTTTTTATAAATTTTCTTTCTTACTTCTGGAGAAGTTACTGAAACTGGAGTAACTGGAGTTGGAGAAAGATCTTCTGAACTTGAAGATGGCTAAGAAGTAAAGAGAAGATATGTAAGACAAAGTGTTTCACAAAAACAGCAAACAATTACAAGATTTATTTGGAGATATTAAATATATACCTTAACAACAACCATAGGCTGATTATCTTCACCATCTTGTTTTTGTTTTTTCTTTAGTCTTTTCTCTTTCTTCTTCTCTGCTTTGGCCTCATAGAAGGCCACCATTGCTTCCAATTCTCCAATTCTTTTTCTGTCTTTCTTGAGTTGTTTCTCTTTTTTCTTCTTTTCTTTTATTTTTCTTTTCTTTTATTCTCTCAACAATTCTTCTTGAATTACAGTTACTGGACTCTCACTTTCATGAGTGGCAGTTGTTTGCTTTGAAGGCTTGGTTGGGCTATTAAGAGCCTTAGTTCTCTACTCAAGAAAGAGGTTAGGATACAATCTTTCCTTGCCTTTACCAGAATGCAGAGATGAAATGGGTTGAAGAGTAGGTGAAGAGGAGGGTTCTTGAATTTTTATTCCTTTCTTTGAACTAATTAAGGAACCTCTTCTTATTCTTATTCTTCTTCATCACTGATACTATATCTGATGTGTCTATATGAGATTGTTTGGGCTTTAATTGACTCAATAATCTCTGACCTGAAAGAATTAATGGTGTTAGTTGTGCATATATCTAAAAAATATAAAACAATTGAGTGACCATTTATAAGTCACTTACTTTTCCTTTCGCTTGGAGAAATCGATTTGACTTCTTTGAGTTTCTTTTCTTTTGTAACCTTCATCATGGGGACTTGAATTGATGGGACATTAGCAGCAGTTTTTATGTCTTCTCCAATAAAAGAAGTTGAATCGAGCTCAAATGGAAATAGAGCTTTTGCTAGGTGTGAGATATCAAAACTACCATATGCTTGCTCCCAATTGGTTTCCCACCAAGTCTCGAAGTAACTTTCAGTTATGGTTGAGTTATCAAATTTGAAGAAATTAAAATTACTCTTTGATTTGGTATAAGAAGCAATAATGCTTTTAACCTGAGAAGTTGATTTGAAGGTTGTTCTAGTAGAAGCAGCTGGATTGAACAAACTCACAAATAGGAGAGGAATGGCTTGAAGAAGGTCAAACTGCATTGCAAACAAATTGGAGAGATATGGCTCAATTTGAGATTCAAAAAATTGAGCCCTTCCTCTAATAGCAAAGGAAGAAACAATAAGGTCTCTACTAACTAGAAAGCTAGCCCAAGAGTTTGTCACATATAAGGGATAGTTTTCTTGATTTTTGACATTTTTTATTTTCTTTAGCCATTGAGGCCCAATCTTCGAATCAAAAAAGGGTTGAAATAAAAAAGTATTTCTTCGAAGATTTAAATTGAAGAAAAAATTCAAGTAATCCTCAAAAGATAAAGAATGAGGATTTTCAATCATGATCATTTTTTCACCAAAATTGACAAACTTTTGATCTTTCAAATCAATTAATTTGGGCCTAATCTCTGGAAAGTAGGCGTACAACCAGAATTGTAAAAATTCAAAAAAGACCTCCCATTTGATAGGCCAGTCCTTTGGAGTGCATTTCTTGGCATCTCTTGTACAAGTTGGCAAGAAGAAAAGGGGCTAAAGCAAGGGATTGCTTTAAGGAAAGAGCCTTAGCAAGATAAAGAAATCCTTGAGTGATTCTCTGAGAAGAAGAACAAATTAGAAATCTATTAATCCAGAAAAGAAAAAAAAGAAATATACTCTTGTTTGGAAAAATTTTTGGGGTTATCTTTCATCTCAGACTTAATAAAAGCAAAATAACTAAGGTCTTTGTTCAAAGGAAGAACATAAGCTTGAGATTGATCCTCAGCAAGGAAAGGAGTAACTTCAGACCCAAAAGGGAAGACACTTGAAATCTCACAAACATCTTTGACTGTAGGAGACATGGGGCCCCATGGAAAATGAAAAAAATTAAAAGTGGGGGACCAGAAGCATAAAGCAGCAGCAAGGAGCTTACCATTGCACGGGAAAGTTTTCGTGGATAAAAAAATTGCATCATGGATTCCGATTTCATGCCACTCTTGTTCCTTGAAGCCTTTTGCTCTTTTAACTCAAGCATTTCATCCAGTCTCGACTTTGGGCTAATGTCGTATGGGCTTTCCATCCCATTCGAGCTTCTTACTTTTGTGAAGCAGAGTCGGTTGTTCTTTAGGGAATAGAAAATAAGGGGTGAAGTCCTCTTTGATTTTTTTCTTAAAAGATGGCCCCAAAACCGTGTATTTAGCATTAGATGGATGGGGATTAAGAATTTGAGAATAAAGCTCTTCAGAGTGATATTTTAGGGTTTCCGTGTACAATTGTGATAGTGCAAGCGACGAAGGATGCTAGGTGGTTGAAGCCATTATTGATTCAATGGAAGCCTAAGAGTTCAGAAATGATAAAAATGGCGGAGAAGTTCAGTTGGAGGTTTTTAAGACTTAATGATGCAGCAGAATTGAAGAGACGTAAAGCTATCCCTTCAACTCAAGACTCAAATGAATTTCTCTTAATGCAGGGGTATGTTCACCATTAAAAATAATCGCCTAGTAGAATATGGACACGTGGCAATGTTTTAAAAGGAAAAAAGATATGATCCTTTAAGCCAATAAGGTAATGCCATGTGTTTCGAATAAATGGAATGCATAGTACTGGATTAATATGCTGAAATAACCGCTAAACAGTGGTGGTATCTTTGAAAAATCAATAGCAGTTGATGAATTTAAAATTCAAATGCAAATTAACTGGATATTCAAATTAACGAGCCAAAGTAGCAGTTTTATTGGACAAATGTCGCACTGTAATTGGGTTGAAGACGGATAATTAGAACTTTCAAACCAATCAATATGTAGCAAAATTCCATCACAACAGTATACATTGACTCCAAACATGATACAGAGCACTTGACACTTGTCAACACCTCATTTGACTCGCATTGAAGGTAGTTATCTCTCAAATCTATAATAGAGGAAGGATTCTTCATGCAAAGGGTTCCACAACCACACAACACAAGCTTTAATACTTATCTCTCTTCTCATCCCAATGTCTCTATTAACTTAGGATTTCTCTTCTCATCCCATACTCAGTAGGTCTCTCCCTTTTATTTCGTCTACAACTCTCTCTCTCCCTCATCCCTCTATCCTCTTCTTCTAAGATCTTTCTATCTCTCTCCTTACTATCCATTTATGTCTGATTCTTTAATATAGAATCCCTGCTTCGAAGGACTTTAATAGACGTTGTATAATTGTTGTACTAGAAATAGAGGTAATAATATAATTATGTAGTTTCTTCGAATCGTTTTACATGTTGTTTTTACTTCTTACAGTTCAAGTTATTTAAATTGTTTTGCCTTGTATAATTAATTAAAAGTTCTCTTCATTAAGGTAAAGTCGAATTGTCACAATTGCTTGATTTTATCATTTTGGCTCGATTATCTTCGAACCAATCATTTACCTTGAAAAGGTGCAAGGTTAACCTTTCTGGCATGCCCCCACTAAAAACTCACATGTGTGTAGTTGCCATCTTGAGGATTTCTTGAGTGAATAAGGACACAAGGCCATTCTTTGCGCTACACTTGTGAGTGAACACTGATTTCTTGAGCGATCAGTCACTTCACTTTTATTTTTCTTCTTTTTTTATTTTTTTCCAATTTGTAGACAATGGTTGCTATAGCAGCATTTGAAAATCTCTTAAAGAAAAGCCAATTTTATTGCATTACATGACCGAAGATAATTTCATTCTTCTTTTTTTTTTTTTTTTTTTGAATGCTGAATTGTCACTTTCCCAACAATATGTGTATCATTTAGCCTGTAGAGTCGATTATCTTGTGTTCATTTAACTAGTGTGAAGTCACAACCTGTCGAGTTAATTTGCAGATTTTTTTTCGACTTAGAGAAGACGCCGCAAAGCAAGCTAACCAACCTTATGGAGTTACCAACATCGCGAGCTTTTAACTGTCGTAAAGTCATAACCAATTGAAGCAGCTTGTTGATTTTTTGATATGGAGGAGAAGCCGCCGAGCAAGCTGACCTCCTTATGGAGTTGCCAACCTCGTAAGGTTCTAACCGGCATGAAGTCACAACATGTCGAAGCAACTTGTAGATTTTCTGACTTGTAGGAGACGCCGCTGAGCGATCTGACCATCCTTATGCAGTTACTAAGCTCGCGATCTTTTAACCGGTGTGAAGTCACAACTTGTCGAAGCAACTTATAGATTTTCCGACATGGAGAAGACGTTGCCATGCGAGCTGATCAACCTTATGGAGTTGCCAACCTCGCGATCATTTCACTAGCGTGGAGTCACAACCTGTTGGTCTTAAAGGAGATGCCATCAAGCATATTCATCAACCTTGTGGAGATGTCAATCTTGCAAGAATCCAACCGCATGAAGTCACTACATTTTCAAAGCATTTGACTTAGAATAAACATCGTCGAGAGAACTAACCAACCTTATGGAGTTGCCAATCTCGCGAGCATTTAACCGGTGTGAAATCACAACCAATCGATCTTGCAGGAGGCGCCATCAAGTAGATTCATCAACCTTTAGGAGATGTCAATCTTGCGAGCATCCAACTGGTGTGGAGTCAAACTATCAAAGCAGCCTGTAGATTTTTCGACCTAGAGGAGACGCCGCCGAGCGAGCTGACCAACCTTATGGAGTTGCCAACCTCGCGAGCATATAACCGGCATGGAGTCACAACAGCTTGTAGATTTTTCAACCTAGAGGCAACGTTGTCGAGTGAGCTGACCAATCTTATGGAGTTGCCAACCTCGCGAGCATTTAGCCGGCGTGGAGTCACAACCTGTCGAAGCAGCATGTAGATTTTTTTGACTTTAAAGAGATGCCTCTCGAGCGAATTTATCAATCTTTTGGAGGTATCGGTCTCGCAAAGTCATTAGCTGCAATATCCTGAGTCAAACACGGCTACAAATTGCATGAAGTTGGCACCAATCAATTTTGTGTTAATGTCCAGTAATGCTAACATGAAATATGGCAGTTGAGTAGCATCCAAGAGGATCTCCATGAACCAGCCAGCTTTGGTAGCCCGCTGCTTTACTGAGGATGATTGTTGAAGATCTCCATAAATTGAGCAGCTTGAAGATTTTGTAGCTAGTCAAGCATCTCACCGAGGGTATTCACTGAAGATCTTCATAACCCAACTAGCTTCGGCCAATTAGTTGTTTCACCTGGAATGTTTTAAAGATCAAGAATGGCTTTGATTTTTTTTTCTTTAATGTGACTGAACTTAGGTGAATACCCTAAGCTACCAACGTATCCAAGAAATGATGTTTTTTTTTTTTTTGGGGTTTTTTTTTTTTTTTTTTTTTTTTTTTTTTTTGTGCCATACACAGTTTAAGCTCGAGTGGGCCAGGAGCAACATGCAGTTTAAACTTATGCGATAAGGAGTATTTGAGCTGTAGAAGCCAATGATTTTGGAAGACAATTTATCTTCGTATCAAGGAGCTTGATTGATAGTTCATACTCATATCAGGGAGTATATGAACTTTTAGATGATTACAGATTTTGGAAAATAGTTTATCCTATTGTTAAATAGCTTTGCTGACAATTTATACTCGTATCAAGGAGGGTCTGTAGGTGATTCACTTGATAAGATGATCCCCACTTTTTAAGATGCATCGATAGGCGATGATTTCCTATTTTGGCCTCCAAGCGAAGGTGCCTTTGTGACTTCCTTAAGCTCGGTCAAGTACTTTTGGAGGAAGTTTTCCATCTTGATACTTTGGCTTCCAAACGAAAGTACCTTGATGCCTATTTTATGGGTAATAGGGACGAAAGCTAGAGCTATGTTGTTGAAGAGGCTTTCGCTTAAGCATGCAGGCAAAATTCTTGGTTTTAGAAGCTGCATTAAACTTTTGGTTTCTCATGTCATGATTGTTGGATGTTGATGGCAAGAGCAATGTTTACTTTAAGGTTGAGACTTTAGTAGCTTTTGTCATTTAAGCCCACAATGTTTGTTGTAATGCCCCCAATGATGCAATACTTAAAAGCAAAGTCTTCAAACTGCAGGGAATTTCTTCCTCACTATAGTCGAAAGTTACACCTGTGATGTATGATGTAGTTGTCTCATCATAAGAGTCCAAGAGTTATAATCATCTTCTTCAAGCTCCTCATATTCTGGTGACTTAAATGCTTCTTCTTCGGAGTCTTCAAGGATTCCAAAGTTCTCACTCTCTTCCTCTTGTTATTCAGAGAAGGTTGAAATTTCAACATTTTGGTTTGCTATACTAAGCTCCATTTCATGGGCTCATATAGCCAACTTTTCGAATGTTTGAGGTTTGATTCCTTGAAGGATGTAAAGAAGGCCCCAATGTATGTCTTGTATGCATATTTCGACTACCGAGAGCTTGAAGAGATGATCTTTGTAGTTAAGACTTAAAGCTCGCCATCGATTAATTCAGTCGATGACTGCCTCATATTTCTTTTGCTTAGTGTTAGTGAGCTCTATCATGCTAATAGTTCGACAGGTGCTGTAGAATTGGTTGAGGAATTCATGCTCCATTTGCCCCCAACTATCGATGGTTCCGGGCTCTAAGTTGGTGTACCAATCAAATGCAATCCTTAGAGAGAATGGACAAATTGTTTGACGGGCAAATTTCCTTCCATGCCAGCACTATTACAAATCTCTATGAAGTGAGCTATATGTTATTTTGGATTTCCTCTTCCATCAAATTGAAAGAATTGAGGCAGTTGGTATCCGGTAGGCATCCTCATGTTATCAATCTTTTTTGTGTATGGCTTTGAATGCATAAGCGTGCCTTATGGAGTAGCGCCAAACTGTGCCTTTATTGCATTCGTGATCATGTCTTGTAGCTGCTGAAGAGATAACGAAGCAATGGAAGTAGGCTAGACGGATTGGTTGATCGACTATGCTGCAACTAGAGACTTGTTTGGCATCTCAAATGCTTTAGTGTTTTGTGGTGAAAACACAGGAGGGTATATATGGCCTTGGCTGGATTCTCCCATGTTTATGACTTAAAGCTTGCTCGTTAGAGATGCATTTTGAATGTCCTTCTCCTCGACCATCATAGTGGGCAATTCCTATCATGCGAGCCATGTTAGCAAGTTACTCTGCCATGGAGACAATGGTAGTTGTCATAGCAGGCATGACAGTTGAACAAGAGGAGGTAAATAAGTTTAAGAACTTCGAGGAAGTTGTTTCACTTGACATTTTAGATAACCTCGACAAACATGGATTTGAGATAGCGTTTAAAGGCTTGCCCCCAGACGGAGAGTCTCTTGTAATTGGAGTCCTCTTTTCCGCTTGATTCACATTGCCTTTTTTTCCAAAGTGTGGCAGAATAGACAATTGGTTGTTCAGATGCTCCTACTAGCCTTGATGGTGACACTCTTATACTAGCCTGTAAAGTTATTGAGCTTATGGTAGCATTATTATTGCACATCCTAGGATCTTATGAGGTATCACTAGTAGTGAAACACTTGCACTAATGCCGGTATCTTCACTTTGATGTTGGTGTGAATGTGCTTTTGGCTTGACATAAGGCATAGAGTGTGTAGACTCGATCAGCTTTTGATGACACCCTCCTTCATACAGCAACCACATAACTATTCGGTTCTATAGACTCATCTTTTGACGGCATTTTCCTTTGTATGGCCATTGCACCTCTCTTTGCCCCCAGTAGAGCAAATACGAGTTTTGGTTGAATTTGTCAATGCGCCCCAATCGCTTTTGATGAAAGTGCAGTTGAAGAAGTTGGCAAAGTTAGCAGGAAAGTCGTTAACTTGGAGTTAATGTTAATCGTGGAACTTTTAGAAGCCTTGACAGTAGCAGGCACACTTTTGTTGGTGGCAATACTGTTGCTCCCACGAGCCTTTTGAGTTTCCCTTGAAGCTATTTGAGTAAACATGATGGTGGTTGATTTAGAATTGTTATTTGCCAAGAGATTCGCAGAACTGCTATAAAGAATTGACGTGTTGGTGTTCCTGGTGGCATTGTTCGTCCCACGAACATCTTGTGTTCTTCTTGAAGCCATCAAATTTGATGAAATTTGGAGACTTGATAAGGAGAAAGAGATGAGAGGTAGAGATGTCCCGCCGGGCGTGCCAGAAATTTGTACACACAAATTTCGTGTCCTGAAATCAAAAGAACAAGAAAAAGTGGCCAAATGTCAATTTTATTAATTTATTTAAAATAATTGGTTACAACTCTCTGTTTGTATATTCTTTACAAATGAATAAATTCCTCTGATTCGATCTCCTTTGATAGGTTGACAATCCAAGGACTTGAAAGCTTGATCTTGAATCAAGCTTTGATGGCTTCCCTCTAAACATATGGATTGAGGTGGATGGTTTGAATCATATAACGTTTTGGCTTAATCTCGAACAAGGATTTGGAGCTTTAATTTAAGGGCTTGGGCGCTTGATTTTGAATCGATCTTCACAACTCCTTTGTTGAAATGATTGAAGGACTTGATTTGAGTTCGAGGGCTTTGAGCTTGATCTCGAGCATGGATGTAGTGAACTTTGATTCAAGGGCGATGAGCACGCTTGGTCTTAAATCAGGCTTCAAAGACTGAAGACTCAACACTTGTCTCTCGTTCTTGATGCATATTTCACAATGTTGAAGAATGCTTAAAGGTTGAAAGTCTGGAGTTTGGCAGAGCTTCAATCATTTGGCTTTCTAAAGGTCTGGGTTTTGACAGCGCTTCAATACTTTGGTCTAGCTGAAGACTTGGAGTTTGGTAGAGCTTTAATTCCTTCCCCAGTTGAAAACCCTTTGTCATGAATGAGAGCCTTGTATTTATAGGCAATGCTGAGACTCTTAATTTGGAATCTCAAATTTGGAATCCCATAATTTAAGGGATATTTGCCAATTTAGAGAATATTTGATTTTCCTTATTTTTGGTATTTAATTTGAATTTTAATTCAAATTTGACTTTAATGAAATGTGTCTCATCATGTGGTGATGTGGCATTTCATGGATTGACATGTGTCAGTTGTTTAGGGCCCACTTTATTTTGATTAGTCACATGGACGCTGTGAACCAGCCAACCTGATCGGGAGGCCTCTCACTTTGGGGGTGTTTTCTTGAATGGATTGTGGATGATGTTTATCCGTCTCGATTTATCCTTCTCTATTATCCACGTTTATCCTTCTCTATTATCCACTCAAGACTGGGTTTTTTGAAAAAGGGATGAGAGTTTGTAAAAAAACTAGAAGTCGCCACCTTATTTTTAGGGAACAAGGAAACCACAAAAAGAGTTTTTTTTTCAATAAAACATTGACCCCATATTTTGGAAAAGCATGGTCTTTGAATCAAAGTTGGATTCGGAGGCTAGGTTACGAAGTGGGAAGGTTCCAATGAACTCCTTGCAGGCACCCACCTAGCCCTAATTAAAGGTCTCCTAATTAAGTTTGGGCTTTATCAAAATCTTTTTCAAAACAATGCTATTTATCTAATCAACCACAAAATATGATATATAATATATAATAATAATAAGATATAGTACAAAAGTATACACAATCCTAAGGATCTTAGGAGACTAGTAGTCAACCTAAGATTGGACTTGCACCCTATTGATTGCCTACGTACCTTATCAATTGCTTGAGAAAGATCAAAGTCCACGTAGTTCGATTACCCTAGGACTCTCCTATTGTAATAAACCACATAATCGTAGAGGTTCTATCTTATCTTGGACTCTAGCTTCGAGAGTTTGAGTTTGATCAAAACATTTGTTATGAGAGATGGAATTTCATTCCATTTTGAATTCTTTCAAAATCACTTTTTAGACTTGTTCTCGAAGTAGATTCCTAGGTAAAATAGAACTCTATTCTTATTGTAATTCTTACAACAAAGAAGAGTCCTAAGTAGGGTCAAGTGACCCCCCTAATCCTAGGGTTTCTAGCTAATCCTAGGTTAGTCTAAATACCTAAAATACTAAAATATGCATGCTGGAAAATTCTGGAAAATAGGTAAAAAATGCAACCAAGTATGTGAACAGTGCATGAAAATGTCCTAAATGCAATCTAGATTAACTATGGGAACCTAGGCATGTTTCTAAGTTAGTTTGGACCTAAAAAAATGAGTTTTAGTGCACTTTTAGGTCACTTTAAATCCATGGACATATTTATATGCAACCAAAGAGTGGTTTAAAACCCCAAAAAAATAAAAGAATAAAAAGGAGTGTAAATGACCTAATATGCAACCTAGCATGATATGCTAATTTATTCCATACAATTTGCTTGAAAACAACACTTTATTCATAGGAAATAAACACAAGGGCAGAGTCTTACCTTTTGCATGCTCCCTCAAACACAATTGGTATTTTTAAGCACACTTTAAGAGATAAAAATAGACTTAACAAACCTAATATGAATGATGCAAATTCATCCTAAAAATACTACAATGTGATTTATTTTACATAAACTAACCTAACATGATTACTAATCCTAAGAGACTTAAACATGCATGAACCTAATCTTAAATATCCAATCCTAATATGGTATGATCAAAGAAGAATGGAAGAAGAAGAAAAATATGCATACATATTATAAAATTAATTCCTAAAGAAACAATAAAACTAGCCTATCATGCATAATAAAGAAATATGGAACCTAAACTATGCATGCTAACATTGAACTATATCCTATGCATGCATACTAACAATGAACTAAATCCTATGCATACTAAGGAAATAAAAACCTAACCTAGCATGATTAAAGAAGAAGAAGAACAAAACTTTAAACAACCTACTAACCTCTTTATTTGCCTCCTTCCCACTTGCTCCAAACCTTCTCTTCAAGCTCCAAGGACTCCAAGGACCTCAAGAACTTTAAAACTTAATCTAGAGTGCTATGGGGGAAGCTTGTGCAATTGCTCAAGCCTCTACTCTCCAAGCTAGCTCTCTAAAGCTTATTCTGTGTTTTAAAACCGATTTCAAGGCCCTCTATTTATAGGGAGGCCTGACTTTGATCAATGGCTGAGTTTAAATCTCTTAGGAGTGATCCAAGGGCTCAAAACCAGTCTTCCAAAGTGTTTGAACTCATCCCAAAGTCCCCATGGCCGAACTGGACACATGGCAGGGCTTGAAAGAGTCCTGGCAGAAAAAAAACTCTGAAATTTAACAAAATAGGCTGAAAAGATCGACAACCATCCATCTTGGGACGGTTGGCCTTCCTTCATGGGCGGTTGGCCGTCCCTTGGTGGACGGTCATCCATCCCTCATGCCATTTTTGGCCTATGTGGGCCTATATCAGCCCGTTTCGATCCGGTTTCGGCTTTTTTCAGCTTTTCGGGCCCGTTTTAAGTCCAAATTAGACGATTCAAGCGCTGAAATGATCGTGATTCGATTCTTTATGTTTTAAGAAGTGTTTGAAGTGAAAATGCATTGACCAAAGTCAAAGGTTTAGGAAAAATTTGACCGATTAGCTGTTTAGGGCCTGCCAGGCCCAAATTAAGATTTTGAAATTTGCTAACCGATTGCTTTCAAAATCATTTCTTCTTTTTGAAACAAGTTTTAAAATGTTTTAGGAAAGTGTTTTGAAGCCTTTGAAGGCTTTGGTTTGATAAAAAAATCGAATCCCGGTCGCTTCCGGTCAAAACCCTAATCTGGGCTTAAAAGGGCCTTTTGAGCCTTAAGAGCCAATCATGAGCCAGAAGGCTCTACAGACCTTGCCACTTATCAACTTAGCTACCAAACGCACTTTAAATATCTATGCCAAAGCCTCGAGACCATTCGAGACAAGATCGATAATCATTCAGGGCTTTTGTGATTCAAAGGACAGTACTGCCCTTAAGTCACAAAAGGCCTTATTTTCTATCAAGCCTGTCTCAGAATGCCATGGAACTTTACAGGGATACTCCTAAACTCTATTAAAACCTAATGCAAAAAGAACCGACTCAATCTGACCTAAAAACCTACATGTGATAATGACCTCTACTTAACTACTCACAAAGGGTAAAACTGGGAACTTAGGGTTTTGACACCGTATTTCATCTCTAAACACAGGCAACCATTCATGACCATACTCATGGTCAAAAATGGATGTCTACATACGCGTGTCATCTCTATGGCACCAATGCCAATTTTAAGCTTGATTTATTATCCGGTCAAAGGGTCAACCATTTGAATTGTTGATTGTAGACCAATCAAACGGTGATATGCTTTTAATGAAATTTTGATGTTTACAGTGAGGAAGAAGATGATGGGTGTAAGAAATAGTTTCATTTATTTTATTTTTTTAGTTATCTAAAATTGTCCTTAATAGTCATTTTATATGTGACTATAATAGTAATAAAAAATATCATTAGGGAGGGGCTATTTGCAGCACAGACTTTACTAAATGCAACCCATTTATAATTTTAATTAGGTCTATTTTACCCTTTTCTAAATACAGTCCTCAAATGATTTAGGCAACCCATTATTAAACAAAACAAAAATTTTAAAATACCATTAATACCCACAAGTCAAAATACTAACCAAATCTCTTTATGCAACCCAATTAACTCAACTGATTTTTTGAATTAAAAAAAACAAAACAAAAACAAAACAAAGCCACGAGAAGAGAGTTCTTCGTATTCGGCAAGCCAAACCCGAGAAAGCCACGAGCCACACCCATCAACTGTTCTTCTTCCCTGTTTTTGCCAATCCACCATTAACATACTCGAGCATCCACGAGCAGCAAGGGTCTTCATCCACGAGCCAAGACACGGTATTCATCCACGAGCATCCACGAGCCACGAAGCAGCACGAGCCAAGAAGCACCGTCCTCTTTGTCATTTGAAATTCCACAAGCCACGAGCAACCACAATCTTCTTCGTCTTCTCCCTACCGTTAGTATGATTTCTTTTTGGAATGTGATTGGTTAATGTATTTTGAATGACATAAGTTAGTTTTGTGATTGTGATTAGGGTTCAGACTGAAAATGCCAAATTTAAATGGCTGATGTTCGTATTTGAGTGTTGGAATGTTAGATGTGTTGATTGTAAAATGTATTTTATGTTTTAATAGATCAAATTCGGCCTGTAAATGCTGAATTTACAAGCTTTCATTCGGCCCTAGTTTGCCGAATATTAAACACTTATATTCGGTTTAATATTGTCGAATAGTGTACATTTCATTCGATCACAAATATTCGAATATATATGTTTCATATTCGGTCATAAGTGGCCGAATTTTATATGGTATATTCGGGTATTAGGGGCCGAATACTTTTCATTTCCTCAAGTAACCAAAAATTTATGACACTCTCAAATGTTGTAATTCCATAATTGTTTGTTAAAGTTTCTGAGTTGTTCTTTCATATTGATATGAATGCATATGATTTTTATACCACCATAGACCATCAATACGTTTACTTATTTAACAATATGTCTTGTAATATTATTCACTTTGTCAGTTGTCATTCAATTTTTATACTATAATGTTATCTTCATATGTGGTCTTGTGGGATCTTAAATTGTCATGTAGTCTGATAAGACATTAAGCTATTATGTTGGATCCATATGTGGTTTGATAGGACCTTAAACTTTCATGTGGACTTAAACTATTATGTTGGCTTGATATATGGTTTGGTAGGACCTTAAGCTACCATGTTGACTCGATATATGGTTTGGTAGGCCCAAAAACTTCCTTGTTGCCTCGATATGTGATTCGGCATGATTGTTTGTTAAAGTTTCTGAGTTATTCTTTCATAATTGTTTGTTAAAGAATGTTTTTTAAATAATAATACCTTGCCTTGAAAATCTTAAATATACACTGAAAGTAGTTGAAAGTTTAGTAATTGATGACGTGCATCCAACCAATGGAAGGTTTGGCTTAATATAATAGAATAGATGCTAAAAGGTGGAACACTCTACATATATGTGAAATGCGACTATTTTCATTAGTTGAATCTATGAATATATTAGTATAGATAAATATGTTAATGGGTATTGATTTGTATTCTTTTTTTTTTTTTAAAAAAACTTTTTTTAAAAAATCTTTTTAAAATTATTTTTTTTTTTTTTTTGTAGGGAAAATGGATGAAATAGCCGGTACTAAACGGCCATTTGAGGACACATCTATGGATGAAACACAAGAGCGAAAGCGTCAAACTGCTTCAGAACGAAAGAAACATGAAAATGAAAAAGTGTACGTGAAGAAGAGTAAAAAGACAGTAGCACGGTCAGTGGATGAGGGAGCAGGGGTTGTGGCAGAGGATGAGCCTGCAGTACAGACTACTTTAGATCCTATAGTAGATCCTACATTAGAGCTTGAATCAGAGGCAGCAGGTGCCTCATTGGCAACAAAGGTAAGGGAAGACATCGAACAGGCGGTTCGGGGTAATGTTGAAGGAATCATTGAACTTAAAGATCCACATGAATCAGGGGAAGATAGTGAGGAACCAATGCATCACGGGATGAGAGTGAGAGCGACGTCCATCATGAGGAGAGATCCAAAAGAAAGCAAGATGTAAGAATTGACTCCGATGATTCAAGTACTGATAGTGAAAGTGGGAGTGAGGAGGACAGTGAGACTGAGGGAGAGGAGATTGAGAGTGGAGATAGGGATGAGGAAGCTCGTGAGAGTAAGAGTGAGAGTGTGAGGAAGGAGGAGAGTGAGAGTGAGAGTGAGAGTGAGAGTGAGGAGGAGGAAATTATTGCTCCCCGGGGTACGAAGGGGAAGGAGAAAGTAGTGGCGAAGGGGAAGCGGAAGGCAAAGACGAAGAGACAATCATAGCCTTCCAGTTCTGCGACTATCGAATTCCCCCGAGGCCTCAAGAATATGCAAATTTTGAAGAGTTTTGAAACCCATGTAGCGAGATACATTTGGGACGGACATGTATATTGTTAATTTTCATTAATTCATAAATAAGTTATAAAGTAGTTCGCTTTATTATCAATTATCGATTTCCTAACTATGTTCGTTCATTGTGTAGGATCGAGAACCTCTCAAATGTATATAGCATGTCACAAAATTTTTTGAATGGCACTGGAAAACCGAGTGCAGTAGGTTTAAGACAAGGGTGAGTAATACCCCTTTGTGTCAACTGAAGCAGGTGTCCTACACCCACACTAACCGTATTTTGATTTCGACATTCGTCGAGCGTTGGCATCCCGAGACAAATACTTTCCAGTGACATACTTAAACCTCTTGTCAGATGTTAGAGATGTAGACAACTATGCCTGGGGCACAGCTGGGTTAGCATATCTGTACAGGCAGTTGGGGATTACTACACGGTTTGAGGTTAAGCAGATAGCTGGCTATCTCACTCTGATGGAGGTACATTCTTTTCGTTAAAACTTTGTCTCTTTTTCATATACTAAATCATTTATTTTTTATTATTATTATTATTATTATTATTATTATTATATATACAGGCCTGGATATACGAGCACTTCACTGTGGAGCGGCCTACACCCGACCTAGAATACGTCAATGGCAACCCACGAGCAATAAAGTGGAAGCCTCGATCCTAAGTGAGCGCCGCAGATGCACCCAATAGATTGAAATTCCTGAGGCAGCTAATAGATAATATCATAAAGGAAAATGTAAGTCTAAATATCAAGTCTCTCATTGCATATGTTTGAATATATTTGCTATCGTTCACTAAATTTACATATTCTAATTTATGTATGTATAGCTCATTTGGGATCCCTACAGTGGTTATAGAGATGCTCATCCATTCGAGGACATCGCGTGGTACTGTGGATGTATCGCTTTCTGCGATCAGGTTGAGCCGTACCATCCTGCCCGCGTTCTGAGGTAGTTTGGGCACGTGCAAACCAGTCCATGGAATCACGCGCCCATCCCTCCATCGAAAGCAAATAGAGGAGCCAAAGCAAACCTGTATTTTGTATAGCACATTTACGTGGAGTACTTATGGACTACCTGGTGCCACCACTGTCTTTCCCCAAGTAGCCGTGGAGAGAAGTGCGATGCAGATAGCCTATGGATGTGTGAGGACGGGTATGAGGAGTGGTATTCAAAGAGAAGTCATGTGAGGATTCATCCCACTGACTCTACCTCTACCTCTAATCATCCTCTTCCGCGATTGTTTGGGGATGCGTACATTGATTTGGTGAGTAAGAACATTTCTTTATTTGAACTTAAGTCCTTCACTCAGTTAGGTTATTTTGAACTAAATTATGAACTAAATTTGTCACTAACTTTTTTTTTTACAGAATAACCGCAGAAAGAAAACCTTCACTCTTTTACACAAGTCTTTAAAGCTGGGCAAAAGACAAGCACTGCCTGATATTCTAGAGCGGGAGAGGCTTATCGCATCCATCCTCGGTGATGACACGATCGAGGACATGGTATATGCATCTGCGCCAGAAGTCCGAGAAGATGAAACCGATACAGGTTTGGTAAGGCAAGGGACAAGTAGGATGATTAAAGACGTCATAGGGCGAGGACGAGGACGAGCATCGACAGCTACTGAGGGGAGAGGACGAGCAACGAGTGCTACTAAGGGGCGAGGACGAACTCGAAAGCAACGTGTCGGTCGAGGCTTGGAGACACTATGGAGCATTTACATGATAGAACTTTTTGAACTTGAATTATTTTTTGTATATTTCACAATATGTATGTAATGAATGTTGTAAATTGTTCTATTTTGGTTAATTGAATGTCTTTTTTTGGTATCAACTCCAATGATAGACTTTGGTATTTAGACTTTTGATAGACTTCATATGTCATTGGCTTCTGTTGTGTATTAGGGAATGAGTGTTAAAATAAAGAAGCAACTTAGCAAAATTAAACTCATATTCTGCAATGGGATACCAAATATATCAAACTACATTCGGCAAACCTTCACCGAATATAAACAGTTATATTCGGTAATAGGTAATCGAATTTAATTTTATGTTGGCCCCGGCCTCATATTCGACAAATACAGACCGAAGATATTTATCTACATTCGTCCACTAGATACCGAATATAAATAAACACATTCGGCATAAAGTAGTCGAATATAAAAAAAATTTAAATTGGCCCCGGCTTCATATTCGGTACCTGCAGATTGAATATAAGGAATGACATTCGGTTATTAGTTACCAAATATGAGTGTTAATATTCGGTGGTATGTTACCGAATGAGGAATAAAAATCAAAATTTTAGTTTTTAACATGTATAAAACACTTTATTGAACACTAAAACAAAAGAATGTGATAATATACTCCACAATATACACAGAATTCAAAAAAATTACCAAATGATTACAAAATTAATGAAGTTGTACGAAATTTACATGTATCCATTTGATAACAAAAAAAACCCAGTTGCATATTTCCAAATGACAATAAGTATGGAGTTACATTGTGTGTCTAATCATCACTTAAATTAATAAACTCATCCCTAACAGCTAAGTTTTGCTGTAGGTTAAGCTCAAGAAACCGCGCAATATGTGATGAGTGACTATCGACCCATCCTTTTGCATTGTCGAGCGCACATCTCTTCCAAGCTATTGAAATAGGGAGAAGTGGAGCATTCGGGTTCAATACTACTTGTACAAAGTGGTTTCCGTTAATCAAAGCCAATACAACATATTTTCTATTTGCAACCAGTATCGTGTCCGATCTCAAAGGCAAAAATGTCAAACACTGTTCGTTCGAAATAAGGATACAAACCACATTGTAACTACAAGCTATGAGGCGTCCCATGTCAGGAAAGCTCATCCATTTATCTATCGGAGCATTACCTGCACTGTCCCATATCAAACGATTTCTCACAGTATCAAATTCTTCTACACTCCCAAAAAAGATCTCCTCGTAAAGAGTCTGATTATTTTCTAACTCGTGTAGCAAATCTTTCCGTACAATGGCCCAATTGTCTTCAAACATACCCATCTGTCCCGCAACGGCTCGAAATCCACAGTTTCCATCTGCCTTGACCCCTACCATGAAAGCAACGTGATCAAAAATTGCTTTAGGAATAAGTTTTCCATATTTCCTTGTATCATCACTCTGTCAACAAATTGAGGACATTGGCTTCCTCACAATTGTTAGTTTATTCCTCGTGTTGGAGAATGCGGCATCCATAAGCTTTTGTTTAGATTCAATCGATTCATACTCAACCCGATGGATCCCGTCTGGTCGTTACATCTTCACGGACCCTCTTCTGACTACTACCCTTCGGTCTACCTCTATTGGATTTCTTCACTTTTGGCTCGCGTAGAATAGTAGCAGATGGCTTAACTATTTCCTTCAGTTTTAGGTACAAATCTTGTTGGCCTACGGGAGTCGAATCATTAAACTTTTGTATATAGAGATCAATTAGTGGTGTAGACATCCATTTTTGACCATGAGTAGGGTCATTAATGGTTGCCTGTGATTTGAAATAATATAGGGTGTTAAAACCCTAGGTTACCAGTTTTACCCTTGTGAGTAGTTAGTTAGAGGTCGTTATCGCATGTAGGTTTTTAGGTTAGATCGAGTCGGTTCTTTTTGCATTTAGTTTTTAAAGATTCTAAGAGTATCCCTGTAAAGTTTCATGGCATTCTGAGCCAGGCTTGATAGAAAATAAGGCCTTTTGTGACTTGAAGGGCAGTATTGTCCTTTGAATCACAAAAGTTCTGAATAACTGTTGATCTTGTCTCGAATTATCCCGAAACTTTGGCATGGATATTTAGGATGTGTTTAGTAGCTAAGTTGATCAATGGTAAGGCCTGTTAAGCCTCCTAACTCATGATTGTCTCTCAAGGCTCAAAAGGCCCTTTCAAGTTCAAATTAGGGTTTCGGCCGGGAACGACCGGGATTCGATCTTTTTATCAAACCAAAGCCTTCAAAGGCTTCAAAACACTTTCTTAAAATGTTTCAAAACTTGTTTCGAGAAGAATAAATGATTTCGAGAGCGATTGGCTGGCAGATTTCAAAACTATAATTTGGGCCCGGCAGGCCCTAAACAGCTAATCGGTCGACTTTTCCCTAAAACTTTGACCTCGGTCAATGCATTTTCACTTCAAACACTTCTTAAAACATAGAGAATCGAATCACGATCGTTTCGGGGCTTGAATCGTCGAATTTGGACTTAAAACGGGCTCGAAAAGCCCAATTTTGCCTATTTTCAATGTTTTTTCTCAGTCAGGACTCTTCTAGTACTTGGACTCTCCTAGTACTTGCCATGTGTCCAATTCAGCCTTGGGGACTTTGGGATGGACTCTAACACCTTGGAAGGCTGGTTTAGAGCCCTTAGATCATTCCTAAGGGATTCAAACTCAACCATTGATCAATTTCAGGTTTCCCTATAAATAGAGAGCCCTGAAATCAGTTTTAACACACACAATTAAGCTTTAAAGAGTTAAGCTTGGAGAGTAGAGGCTTGAGCATTGAACAAGCTTCCCCCATAGCACTCTTAGCTATACTTTTGAAGTCCTTGGAGTCCTTGGAGTTTTAAGAGAAAGCTTGGAGCAAGAGGGAAAGAAGCAAAAGAGGTTAGTAGAGTTGTTTAAAGTTTTTGCATTCTTCTTCTTCTTTTTTCTTCTTCTTCTTCTTCTTCTTTCTTCTTCTTCTTGTCCTCTTCTGTGTCCATGTTGTGTTAGGGATGAGTGTTTAGGTTGTGTTTTCATATTTCTTTAGTATGCATGATAGGTTAGTTTATTTATTAGTATGCATGATAGGTTAGTTTATTTATTAGTATGCATAATAGGGATTAGTTTTAGGATTTGTTATATAGGAATGTATGATTAGGATAGAAGTATTGACATATCTTTTCTTCTTTTTTATTTTCTTCTATGATTATGGATTAGGTGTTTTTATATGTTAGTATGCATGATAGGAATTATTTTATAGGAATGCATGTTTAAGTCTCTTATGTTAGTAATCATATTAGAATATTAGTTTCTTCGAGTTTAATTCTTATCATAGTTAGTTTTCATCACTTGGAATGTTTAGATATGATTGATAGATGAATTGTGTTCGAGGGAGCATGCAAAGGTAAGTCTCTTCCCTTGTGATTAAATGAATTATGAGAAATATGGTTAGGATGCTATGCTTTGATGATAGTTTTAATGTGCATACTAGATTGCATTTAGTGCATTGTTTACCCTCTTTTATTCATTATTTTGAGGTTTCAATCTATATTTAAAATCACTTTTAAATCTGTCCAAGGTTTAAAAGTGACTTAAAAGTGGATTAAAACTCATTTTTTAGGTCCAAACTAACATAGAAACATGCTTAGGTTCACATAGACAACTTAGGTTGCATTTAGGACATTTTTCATGCATTGTTTACATCCTTTGTTGCATTTTTTATGCATTTTCCAGAAATTCCAGCATGCATATAATTAGTATTTTAGGTACTTAGACTAACTTAGGACTAGTTAGGAACCCTAGGATTAAGGAGGTTTCTTGACCTCGCTTAGGACTGTCCTTTGTTGTAAGAATTACGATAGCAATTGAATTCTACCTAATTTAGGAGTCTACTTCGAGAAAAACTCTAAAAGTAAGTGATTTTGAAAGTGTTTAAAATGGAATGAAATTCCATCTTTTATGCAAAGAAAAGTGTTTCGATCAAACCCAAACTCTCAAAGCTAGAGTCCTAGATAAGATGGAATCTTTTTGGCTATATAGTTCATTACAATAGGAGAGTCCTAGGTAATCAAACTACGTGGACTTTGATCTATATCAAGAAATTGGTAAGGTATGTAGGCAGTCAATAGGGCGCAAGTCCAATCTTAGGTTGACTATGAGTCTCCTAAGGCCTTTAGGATTGTGCATATTTTTGTACTATCTATTATTATTATTATATATTATTATTCATATTTTGTAGTTGATTAGATAAATAGCATTGTTTTGATAAGATTTTGATAAAGTCCAAACTTAATTAGGAGACCTTTAATTAGGGCGAGGTGGGTGCCTACAAGGAGTTCCTTGGAACCTTCCCACTTCGTAACCTAGCCCCCGAATCCTTCTTTGATTCAAAGACCATGCTTTTCCAAAATATGGGGTCAATGTTTTATTGAAAATAAAACTCTTTTTTGTAGTTTCTTTGTTCCCTAAAAATAAGGTGGCGACTCCCAGTTTTTTTACAAACTCTCATCCTTTTTCAAAAACCCAATCTTGAGTGGATAATAGAGAAGGATAAATGTGGATAATAGAGAATGATAATAGAGAAGGATAAATCGAGACGGATAAACATCATCCACAATCCACTCAAACTTCAAAGTGAATGAGAGGCCTCCCGATCCCTTGGGATATTTAGGTTGGCTGGTTCACAAGTGGCCGATAATTGATCATGTCATTTGGGATATTCTCAACCATTGGAGTATAAGAAAGAGACCTCTAATATATATGAATCGAATCAATGGGAATGGGCCTTCCCTCAATCTTCCACGTTGCCAACTGGTGGGCACAAGGAAGCCCGTGTGTGAGAGTCAATAAACAGTGACAAACATTTTTATCAACTCCAACAATATCAGTACGCTCCAATTCATCGACAATAAACTCCAACGCCCTATGAGATACAATGCCAACAAGAAATTTGCACTGTGGAATCCCTTGGACCTTATGATAAACCTTAAACATGCTCACTTCAAAAGATGCCTTAATTTGATTATGTTGTATAAGCATCTTACCATGTACAAGTTTAAAAACTTCTATGATGTTATTCATCGATGTCCCCAAGCGCCTCTTCAGTGCCGCACAGGCGCTTTCCACTCTATTGGTTGTTGTACAACCGAAGTGCATGTAGTGATCGGTCCACGCAGCCACAAAATTATCTTTGAAGTCATTCAACCACGAAGACTTCAAGTACTCCAACGCCTTTGGAAATTCATAGAACGTCTCCTCCATTCTGTTTAATTGATATACATCTCTTCATCTTCTGCATTCACTACATCCCATCATGAACATATAAATGATGACCAATCTTCCTTTGAAATAGCTTCTTGCAGTTTTGTGATAGATTTCTTGAAATATGCCACCTACATATGAAATTCTTTGCAGTTGGGAAAAAATTTTTGATGGCATTAATCAATGCAAGCTCACGATCTGTAACAACAACCAAAGGTGTATAACCTTCACCAATTGCGAATGACAATTGCTCCAAAGCCCAACTATAATAGTCCTCTAGCTTAAATTCCATCAATGCAAAAGCCAAAGAGAAAGTGATATCCGTTGACGTTAATCCAACAATCTGTAGTAGCGGCATCTTGTACTTGTTGGTCTTGTAGGTGCAATCCATCAAAAGAACATGAGGAAAACACTTAACAAGTTTGATGGATTCGGGATGTGCCCAAAATATGCTTGCCACTTCACTTCCGTCATCCAAAGATTTATGCCTCTCAAAATATCTATTATCGGTGATCTCTTTAAAGAGTTCTTGCATTACTGTTCTTTCCCCCATATCCATTCTATTCATCTTTGACAATGCATTGTAAATGGTCTTCTGTATAGATGCATTATTGGGATCTTTTCTCTTCAACAACAGAAGAATTTCAACCGCCTTCACCCCCGGACTTCAATTCATGAACATAATCCCACTCCGACGGGGTCAATCTACTAACATATGAGTGGCCATCAAAATTTTCTCCGATCTTGTGGTTGTGCATGCCATTCAAAACGATCAAACCCCAAGAATCTGTGATTAACATGACGCCCTTTAACTTAAAAGGACAGTTGCATTTTTTTGTTGCCGCTTCACGCACATCTTTCTTTTTTTTTTGACAACATTGATTTTAGATACATCTTTCTTCAATTCCTCTCTCTGCGATCGAAACTTGCCGCTCCGCTCGCACCCATAATACACAATCGGTGTTCTATTATTCGTATTCACTTCGGACTTCAAGAGTAATAACCACCATTCGATGTTCTTTACCGATGCTTCTTACATATATATCAAGCTCTTCACGAGTAGAAAATACCTACAAATGTATACAACATGATTTAGCATACTTTTAAAATATAATATATAAATTCACAATATTAGGAGTCCCGATTTACCCGTTTTGTAATAAAAAAAACTCGACAAGATCGACGATAGTAGGCTCTTCATAGGGGACTATCTGTAAATGTGACTGCATGATATGGAATTAAGTTAGAAAAATTAATTATAGGAACTGACACAAGAATTCTAAAGAAATTTATCACATTCGGTGACCTAATGTCGAATAATTAATCTTAGTATTCGGTTACATAAGTCCGAATATGTGATATTATATTCGGTAGTAGCAAAAATTTAAATATAGTCATATTCGGTACATTACAGTTGAATACAACACTATATATTCGGTAACACATGACCGAATACTAAGTCTCAATATTCGGCCATACCAGGTCGAATGCGAACACGAACACATAATTTTTATTTTTCTTTTTTCCGATCGAAATATGAGTTTTTTTCATAATACCATCATACCATAATGATTATAGAGTGCTACTTTTCATGTTTTGAAGCAGGTTTAATCCAAATATAATATTTACCAATAATATACAAACAAACCTAAAAATAAAGTGTGTAGGGTGAGTGCAAACATAAAACTAACCTCTTTAAAATGCTCTTCCATGCTTGACGATAAGACGATTGTCAAGAGATCGTATAGTAGAAGAACCAATATCGAAGCCTTATGCGTCTTCTTCGGCGAGAGGTTGTCGAATACAAACAAACACACACGTAGGAGGGAAAGAAACGGTTCTTTGTTTTGTTTTGGTGTTGGGGGTAATATGGTCATTTTATAAATGTTGAAATATTATGGGTTGCTTAAAGTAATTATGTTAATAATGGGTTATATGTAGTAAAGGGGTAATATGGTCATGCTTATTATATTTTTAATATGCTGCCTTTAGTAAAAAATAAAATAAGTGAGTTGTACTTAGAAACTGGGCTGCATTTAGTAAAACCAGTGCTGCAAATAGCCCCTCCCATATCATTAATAGGTGGGTGCTACTAGTAATTTTCGTGGTGGCAATAGAATCACCCAATGGATTAGTTAAAAATCTTATGGATTTAATTGGTTAGTAGAGTTATATAAGAGACCTATTACTTAAAAAAAAGGGGGGGATAGCTAAAATCCTCCAAGGGAACTAAAATTAAGCCAAACTTATCCATAATCAAGGAGTGAGCATCATAAAGTCAAATCAGATCCCTAAAAGCTATAATAATCATAGAAAGGGAATTCAAATTAAAATTAAAATTACATAAACCCAAACAGCCTAAATAAAAGAGATCATCTTTCGATCAATTCAAGTTTCAAACCAAATCTATACATAAAAAGCTTGATATGCAATCGATTGAAAATTTTCAATTGAATTCAATTTTTGCTATTACTAACTTAATTTTTGCTATTTCATGCAAATTTTTGGAATTTTGCTATTTCATGTCAAATCGTTTGTAATTGCCACTCATTCCAGGTACGATTGATTTGACTGTTTCAATCAATTGCAATTTTGCCTCACCCTGTATCTTTCTCTCTCCTCGTTGTGGTAAAAGAGATTATTCACATATTGCAATTTTCAATTGTAATTGCAATTGATACTGTTTCCACTCCAATATTTACAATTTCTGCTCCTTCAAATCCAAATTTTGCAATTGTGCTATTTCCAATCAAATTGCAATTGGTGTCTCTTGTGATTTTTATTCTTTCAAATTTTTAATTCTGGTCAGCACTATTGCAATTGATTGGGGGACTGACAAAGAAAAATAAGAGAATAGAAGAGTGCGTGAGACAAAAAAAAAAAAAAAAAAAAGATAATAGAGGAGTGCGTGAGACCAGCGGGTGGATCTATACAAAACCCCCATAAAATTTTCCATAGTAAGAAGCCCTTCATAGCAGAAAGAGAAAATATTTTGCACAGTTCGGTAGTTTGTAATTTAAACTTTGAAGGGCTTTCTACTGTCGAAAATATAGATAAAACACTACGGCCGTAAAACTCTAGCAAGCTTATATGGTTAAGTGGTCACATTAAATTGTACTCAATAATTTTGTACTTTTGCTATTTATAAACCCATAAAAAATAACACATTTTGACCACCCGTGCGTAACACGGATAACTCACCTAGTATGTATTTAAAAGGCTTTTCGATCCCCATGAAGGTAAGGTATACAACTTATTAATTCCTTTGGACTTAATTTGTATTTTTCAATTTCTTTTTTAATAAATCTAACCCCACTTTCTCTTCTTCTTCCTTTCTGTTTTGCAAGCTGTGCATGAGAATGCATATTTATTCAAGGAAGAAATTTTTTGACATCACATCATTCACGATGGTATATATTCCAATTTCTCTTGGATAATATTTTGTTTAATCACAAGATCTTAATAATTTCTTATTCTTAGTCCTTCCAAGTTTACTTGGTGTGAGTAATATACAATTAAAATGCAATATTCAAAGTTGTTAAAAAAAAAATTCATTTCAAAAAATTGAGAAATCAACATTAAATCAATAAATAATAATTCAAGCAAGTTAAAACAAAATCTTGATTAAAAATATTGGCAAAATTATATCTATTTTTCTCTTAAAACTAAGAAATATTGTTTAAATTATATAGTATTTAGTTATCTGAAAACTTGATTTCTATCTAAAAATGAATCAAATTTTATTAATTTGTAAAAAATTTAATTTAATTAAGATTTAAGACGACTTTTAAGGGAAAATTATCAAAAAGTCCTAATTTGAGTTATTTTTTATCCAAAAGTCTCATCATCTTTTCACTTTACCCAAAAGTCTCAATTTAAGTTTTTTTTCTTTTTACCCAAAAGTCCAAGCACCTCCGAAAAACTTATCTATGCATCAGTTTTTGCAAAATCAAATAACAAACTGATGTGTTTCAATAATTTCTTATAAAATTAAAGTGACTATTTAAACTGATGCATTTTCGCATCAGTTTTATAAATAAAAATAAAAATACAAGTTTCCAAAAAAAACAAAAAACGCCTCTAAAAAACTAATCTATGCATCAATTTCCTGCAAACGAATCACTTTTTACAAAACCAAAAAACAAACTGAAGTGTTTCTCATTAAACCGATAGATCTTATCAAAATGAAGCATGCCTATGAAAAACTAATGCATTTTCGCATACTTATGAGTTTTCTTACAAACGTACCTCCATTTTTATTAAAAAAAAACAAAGTAGAATAATAGAGCACTACTGTCCTTGGTCTTAGACAGTGATCGTTTAAACTAGGCGATGAAGTACTGGTTTACTCGTATGTAAGGGATGGAAAATTTCTTTTACTGACATGCTTATTGATTGGGTTTGGCCATTGGTGGGAACCGGATCTAGCCCAAGTGGTTCACGTAGTGAAGGACACTTTTATTAAAAAGTGTGCACCATGTATCATAAACGAAGGTTAACAAGATGGCGGGACTTTTGGGTAAATAAAATTTGTAAATAGGACCTCTAGGTAAACCTCCCATATTCGAAAAATTGAGTTTGACTTAGAGCATCTTCAATCCTGACTCAAACTCAAACTCAAACTCAAACTCAAATTCAAATTTGGGTAAAAATGGCCAAAAAAACCTTCTCCAACCCTAACTCAACTCAAACCCAATTTGAGTTTTACTTAAACTTAAACTCAAACTGAGTTCTAACTCAAATTTTTTAGTCAAAGAAATATGACCGTTGGAAGGCCTTCTTCCCTGCCGTCTTCATCCCAGTCCCTGCTTCCCGGCGAACCAATCCTTCCAGATGAAGCCCCCTCTCTCCCTCTCTCCCTCTCTCTCTCTCTCTCTTGCAAAAGCTACAAAGAAGACTGAAGACCGTGCTTGCTGCCTGCAGAAATAGCCGTTGGGTAGACGACTCTCTCTCTCTCTCTCTCCCCTTGCAGATCTACGAAGAGGCTCTTTCTAGGTCTTCGGGGAGTAAAATATAATTAATAAAAAAGATTTGAGTAAAAATTTGAGTAAGTGATTGGAGAGATCCCATTTAAAAGGAGTTTTTTACTCAAATCCTGACTCAATTTAAGTTTGAGTTTGAGTTTATGATTGGAGTTTGACTTGGAAACAAATTAGCATTCATAAGAAATCTTCATTCAAGTAAGTAAAAAGTCCACTATTTTGATTGGTAGAATTGTATAAAACTGTCGTATCTATTTGTGTACTTTAACAATTTTATAGAATTATTTTGGTCTGTCAACACTATTTTCAAGATCCATACTTTTATATATAGTATATAGTATAAATATAGATAAAAATAAATAAGTAAATTATATTAATATAGACAGTCAAATTTAAAATACTAATAGAAACAAACATAAAGTATCTTCCTATGATATAATAAAGAATGCTTAATGCTTGCCTCACTCATTGACGAAGAGACCGTTCTTTTTGCACACATCATATCCTTACATTTATGTTATAGCGGAGACATGTTACACATATCTACACCTCTTGATTGAAGTATTCCACGTGTCTACGTATTTCGCCCTTCAAATGCTTCATGGGCTTCTGCTTCACAGTACATAGATAATATCATAATAGATTACACATATATGAGAAAGAGAATTACATATAGAAATAACTGTTACGCTTGATCCTTTCACGAGAATTCCATGATGATGAAGCAATTCATCTAAGTCCCCGTTTAGAATAATTTTGCCGACATGAAGGATATAGGATAGTAGGCCGAAGCTAGGCCTTCCTAGCTTTAGCCCCAATCACTTCATGTCTGTTTGTATTAACTTCTTTTAATATCACTTTTGGAGTTCAATATTTCACTTGATCTAAAAGATGGAATGATAATCACTTTTAAACGACTTGAAGAGTGATAGAATGGTTGGCAAAATTTTCATTTGCGAAGTGATTGTGGCAAAAACTAGAAGGCCCAAATTTGTCACAATCACTTATAATATGAAAATTTTGATATGCATGTGACAGTGTTTGCAGATTGCAGTGCTTTTTCTGTAGGTGTGATCATTGTATCTTGAGAGCCAAACGTCCATCAACTCTAAGCACTAATAGGAGGAGCGTATTCTATCTTTAAGGACATAGTCTTTAACACTAGCCTTGATCAATATATTCAAAAGACGTTTCTGCAAGTTTCTGGATGAATTGTAAGCTAGTCATTTGTTTAAGTGTTTTATTTCTTCTGGATTCTATCCTTTTGTTTATGTTTACTATTAAAATAACTGCCCAATGAAATCTGGACACGTGGCAAATATTTTTAATAAGAGACAGTTTCAGCTCTTTAAGCCAATAAGGAAAGGCATATAAAGAAGTGCTTTGTACTAGATTAATATACCAAAGTAACTGTCTATAACCGCCAGTTTAGTGGTGAGTTTTCTATTTAAAAATCAAATAGCAGTTATCAGATCATGGATTTAAAATAAGAACATTCAATCGTTCAAATAGAAGATCAGCAGTGCTGTTGGGCAGGTGTCAATCCGTAATTGGTGTGAAGACTGTTAAGCAGTTTTTCTTTTAAGACAATCATATTGAAGCAAAGTTTTCTCACGAAGCAAGATATGAAGATTTCAATTGGATCACAGAGACTTATGACACTTGTCAACACCTTATTGGATACGGATGGAAAGCAGTTACCTCTCAAGTCTATAAATAGAGGAAGGATTCTCCATGCAAATGGTCCACGACCTCACAAGACTCACGTCTTTATGCATATCTCTTCTTTATCTCTCCTCACCTCAATGTATCTCTTAACTTAGAAATTCTTTTCTCATCCCATACTCTCTTTCCCTTCGTCTAAGATCTCTCTCCCTTATCTCTCTATCATTTTCAGTCTAAGATCTCTCTCCTCTCTCTTCTATCCTCTTCAGTCTGATTGCTTCGAAGGACTTTAACAGAAGTGTAAAATTGCTGTACCAGAAATGGAGGTAATAATATGATTATGTGGTTTCTTCGAAATATTTTATTTATTGCTTTACTTGTTACATTTCGAGTCATTTACAATTATTTTGCCTTATTTGATTAATTAAAAGTCCTCTTCATTGAGGCAAAGCCGAATTCCCACAATTGCCTGATTATAATATTTTGGCTCGATTAACTTCGAACCAATCTTTTACCTTGAAACGGTGTAAGGTCAACCTTTCTGGCACGCCCCCCACTTCAAACCATTTGTGTGCAGTTGCCACCTTGAAGATTTCTTAAGCGAACAGTTTAATAGGCTACTTGGATAATATTTTGGTTTGACGTAATGAATTCTTATTCAAGTACTATTTTTCTTCTAGTTCTTCTTTCTCTTATTATTTAATTAGTTGTCTGTTTGGTATATAATTTTGTAGTTAATATACGTTATGTAACTTTAATTATTTATTATTTGTTTATTAAATTTATTTAGACACAATATTATCTAATTCTAGATAATCCAATAAAATTTTTTCCAACTAATAATGTTTGAAACCTGAAAGTAAGAAATAGAAATCGAAAACAAAGTTTTATTACTAGGGTTTGCAAAAGTTCATATACCAAAATCAAAATCACAGAGGGTACGTCGCCCGTTAGTGAAACCTAGAATTTGAAGTAAAAGGCAAGGATGATTTTAATGGAAAAGCAAGCAAAATTAGTTCATTTATGAAATGCTTCCATGCAACTCAATCTAATTGCAACAAGCTTCTCTAATCAGCTTTTAGAAAATGATTTAAACGGTAATTTAACATGGATTTTTTTAGATTTAACGCAACAACATCACTGTACAGTAATCAGGTTAATCTTGAGAAAAGCAAATTCGGAAATGTAGCTCTACCTTTTTGTACAGAAGTCTTTAATAAAATAGGACTTGGGCTTTAGAGGAAGCTCTGTCAAAGTTCAAGACTTGTTCTTGAAGCGACTCTCTTTGTATTTCATTTCTAGCAACACCATATTCAGGCACTCGAAAAAATAGAGACAGCTTTTCCAGAGCCAGTGCCTTTTCCAATAAAAGCTTTCACCAACTTCATCTCACCCTCAGAGCTAGAGAATCTAATTATTGGATTAAATATACTTCTTATGAATTTTATATTCGTCAAAAATAACCGTGATCCAACGGTCGATTTATAAAATAATCAACTGGTAAAAAAACAATAATATTTTGAAGAAAAAAAATGTCATAATTTTTCATAGAAATGGACCATTGGATCATTGTAATTTTTATCAAACATGAAATTCATAAGAAATGTATTTAATCCAACGGTCTGTTTTTCAAAATCTATTTTACAATTTGTCCTACGCAGGAAACTTCAACTTTGCGTACGAAAAGTGAATCTGACTCATTGTATATAGTGAGAGAAACAATAATGCTACAACACCAGACACTTTAACCAGAAAGAAAGAAAAAAAAAAAAAAAAAAAACCACCCTGACATGTCCTACTTTGAGTGGTGAGGTCCCTCATCTCAAATCAATTCCATCTTTTTCACACCCCACTCAAAGCAAGACACGTCAGGGTAGATTTT
>JAESVK010070251.1:3489-20940 GCA_017140935.1 Hamamelis virginiana
CGCTATTTCTTGAAATTCTCTCTACTGTTGATATACCATGAAATAAATTTCCTATAGGCTTGATTTTTTCAAGCTTACTACCTATATTACAGTCAACACATATATCTGTAATTAAATTTCACAACTCAGTGTGTTTAATCAAATTAATATTAATCCAACTTATCACATTTTCCAACACATATGATAAGTTAATATTAAATTTCAAGCTTACTACCTATATTGGTTCAACCTAGTAACATATTACAATTGTTGTTGACATTAGTATAACTAAAATTTTGCCCAAAAAAAAAAAAAAAAATAGTCAATAGGGGCATTGTTTTAGGAGCTCGCCTAGGGTATCCAAAATCTAAGGGCCAGCCCTGATTAAATTATTAGTTCTAATTTTAACTGACAGTTCCTTTCGTGCATTTGTATTTCAAAAACGCAAAAATACAGATACTATGTTCTTCTCTATCATAGTGACATGCCATTTCGTTTATAATTTGGTCTAAATTTTGATCCCTTTGTCATTTTTATAATAATAATGATAATGGTAATAATGTGCTGCGTGTGGTATGTACGAGATTCTACATAAAAGAGCGAGATCAGAGAAAGAAGAGGAGGTTGGCCGGTAAAGAAATTGATGTAGCTGCAGACAGACACAAATTTGCTCAGCTCACTAGTCCACAAATGTGTGATTAATAACGATGATCTCAGGTTTAATATACAGAGAGAGCGTCGATTATCAAATAAATGATTCAGTTTTTCAAAGAATTGTTACAAATTAAAGGAGAAGCGTATTAGTGCCAGGGAGCAGGGGTGGAGCTAGAATTTTATCAATGTGGGGGCAATTTTTTTTTGTTTTCCAATCTATCCTTACCTTAGCAAATGAATATCGATGCATTTTTCATATGCTCAAACATGAAGTCTCTCTCCCTTAAGAGGGGAAACATATGCCATTAGAGTATTTCCAATGCATTCATATCATTTGATATGTCAATGCCAAAATTTGTCATCTTAAATGGTACCAAATGAATCAATGCCAAATTTTGTCACATATGTGCTTTAATGCATTAATAATGGTATATTTTGGTATTTCCCATTTTTTGAAGGGAAAGTATGATATGGTACAAATGATAATTGTCACTTGAGGTACCAAATTTGGCAACCCCCAAAATTCGGTATCTCTAATGATACACATTTGGAGCAATTTATTTGGGTGCCAATGCCAAATTTTGACAATGGTATACCATTAAAGATGCTCTTAGACCAACATGTCATTTGCTACGTAGGGACACTTAAAAACTCATTAATAATATCAAATTTAATCTTATAAAATCTATAATTATAAGTGTCTAACCATATTTTTACCCTAAAAGAAATAGTAAGAGGAGAGGGACTCAAAGACCTCATAACGTATGACCTAAACACATATTAAATTTAAATTTCTTTACTTTTTTAAAAAAAATATTAAAACTTTAAAACTAAAACTAAATTTATAAAGGTTTTTCACAAATAAAATAGTGGGGGCAATTTTAAAAATATTTTAAATTTAAATTTTTTTTTAATTAACCTAAAAAAATTTTCAATTTTGGGTGGGGCAGGTACCCCCACTGCCCCCACCCTAAATCCGCCCCTGCCAGGGAGAGATGTGGGTTACGAAATAACCCACACTTTTAGGAGGCCTTTTTGTACTCATGTTTGGTTTATACTGGGATCCAAACAGACTATAAGAATGTATTCCTATCAACAAGAAATAACCTTTTCTGTCATTTGAAAAAAGAATAGTTGGCACACTTTTGATTATGTTGATTTATTTCTTTCTTAATCCATTATTGCAGCAATCTAAGATCATTTCCACTGCATTAGTTTGAAACAAGTTCACTTTTTAAAATCCACAATTATGACAATCTAAGATTGTTCCCATGGTTTCAGGCTTGCCAAATTCACTGCAAGATTGAGTTTGCTAGGCGACAGCAAAAAAAAAAAAAATTATGGTCTACAAAGTTACCAACCATGTAGCTTGACAAATTCATTTAACTAGCTAGCTTGTGCCAAAATATTTAAAAACTTTCAATGTGTGGGGTGAGCATCAATAACACGTAGACACATCTGTAGTTACTTGACTGTGTTAGGCACTTGAACTACAATCCAATGTAAATGGAAACATATTCAATCAGTCTTTTGCTAAAACTAGTGCTAAGAATTCTGTCGACATCTACAAACGAGCATGTGAACTCATTCACAAGTCCCTCTATGAACATTCCTCATTCCTCGATCCGGAGTGGAAAACAAAAGAATTGGTATTCCACTATTCCAGTTCACCCTGTTTTGAGAAGTTGAAGGATGAAAAAATGTATCCACGAAAATTCCACACATAAATGGATTATTCATAATATTTATGACAGCAATAGACAGAGCCCAGATGAGGGACAAAGGGCAGCATCCAGATGAGCACAAAGCCAAACAAAGGCACACACACAACACTCCTAAGACATAGCTACAAAGCAACACAAGACGCCCATTAATACAAAGCTACAAAGCAATCCAAGGCAACTATAGAAACACTTCAAGACAAACTAATCAATAAAAGCTCAACCAAAACCTAACTTCAGACAACATTTAAAATTGACAAACTTGCACCTAATTTTGAAAGTAGCTCGAAACATAATCGTCAACATTCTTCAGCCCGGCCAGGTAACTTCCTTCTATGATGGAACAAAAATGGCTGAATGATGGTAGTTATTCATCCAAATGTGATAAATTATTTCTTTATACCATCCGTGTTACTTCTGGTGGCCAATACCATCAAATTAAAGTAATAGTAGAAGATGTAGCGTCCAATATAATGGTTGGATGAAATTGGGAAATAGAGTGGAACAAAGAGAAACAGTACTAGTGTGACCAGGAAGATCGAGCACATAATTATAACAACATTGGCAAGCCAACTAAGGTGGTTCACTACCAGATAGACACCAGCCATGAATGCTATGGACAGCATTGCAAGAGCTACTCCTAAAATTGGCAATGCAAAATTGAGGGCAGTAATAATCAAACTACGATCACCTAACTCCAAATCAGGGAAACAGCAACGGTGATGGAGCTATACATAGCTATGGCATTGCATATCAAGAATGCGAGGAAGGCGTGCTTTTTAACCAAAGTTACCATGCCTTGGTGTGGATCGGAGTTGTTAAATCCACCTGGCATTGTGAAACCTGCAACAAAGGTCACGGTGGCCACAAGTATTGAGACTAACAACAGAGTATTTACCCTGTCATTGTAACTGCCGGTTGACCTTGATGAATAAGAACTTCTCCAGACCCACTCGATCATCTCCACGTGTCACTTGACCGTTGGATCTCAGGAGGTTTTCTTTTAAAAGTTAAACACCTCACCCACCGATCCGTGACAGCAACAACGGAGATATATATATATATATATATACGCACAACCCTGCAAAGAAACAACTATCCTATTCTCCTCTCTCTCTCTCTAGAATTTCTATCTCTCTCCCCATCTAGAGAAGGCATGGCAGGATTTGAGCAGCAGCTGAAGGAAAGAGCAAAGGGGCTGAAGGTTTTCTTCATCAAAGGGGTGAAGATTGTGGAAAATTCATGCAAGAAAGGATGGTACAAGGTCAGGCATAGGAGAGGCTGTTGATGATGATGATCTGATCATGATGATGTTTCATATCTCTTATATATGTTTAGAAACCATGGATTGAACAAACTTCTTATGAATAATACTATGATTGCAAAGAATCACAATAATCTAGTTGTTTATTTTTGAAAAATACCAATGTGAAAAATTGTATGTTTTGTTCTTCAAAATATCACAAATCTTCTATAGTCATTATTCAAAAATTGACCATTGGATCACTATGATATTTTGCGATCATGGCATTCACAATGTGTTTATCTAATCCAAGAGTTAGTTTTTCTAAATGTCATTGGTGATTGACTCTAATCAAGTAACCTCACTCAATTTCGTATTAGGTACACCTTGTAATTTACTAGCTCAAGTCATATGTGTATGACTAATTATACAAGATATTTCTAAAAATCTATCGTTTAATTGAACAAATTTCTTATGAATATTATACTGTCAAAAATCACAGTAATCTAACTGCCTGTTTTTTAAAAATAGCAATATGAGATTGCTCTAATTTTTTTTTTTTTTTTTGGGTTCAATTTTTTAAAATACGTATCTCATAATTATCTACCATCTTCATGCTTACTTTACCTGAAATAAATATATATTGATTGAAATAACCGATCCTGTAAGGACATTCTTACTCTTCTTAGCTTTAGTTGACCCTTTTGGGAGCAATAGGATAGATATTTTTAAAAATCAATGGTTGGATTATAATCATCTTCTTATGATTTTAATGTCTGCTAAAAATCACAATGATCTGATAATGGATTTTTAAAATACAGTCCATGAAACACTTTGACAAATTTTATTTTAGGATACATTGTAATTTTTAATACATCAACATGATATACATATAGAAATTGTCTAATCCAAAAAAAAAACGTAAAAATGTCTTTACAAGATGGGCTTATGTATTGATAGGATGATTTATAAAAAAGTAGATGTCATCCAAGTGATATTGAGTTAGAAGGTCTCCCTAGGCGTACCAAACAATATGATTTGTAGAGGTCGGGACGGGAAGCGTGGGCACCGTGAACCGCCGACGCACAATGGGCCCGAACCATGGTTAATTGTTTTTAACCATTGACCAAATAACTCAAGTGTCATACGCATGATAAGATATTAATTTAATGGGCAATTTTCATGAATAATCCTAAATTTCCAAAATATTACGGCTACAAACCCGATCCAAAACATATTACGAAAATATTTTTTTGGGACATAAATACCCTCCACTCATATTGGTAATTACAATTTCACCATTGAAATAGTCAAAATTTGGTAAGGTTTTCTTTAAAAAAATTGAAGAGTCCCCAATAATCAACACAATCCCCAATCTCAATTTTTGGAGATTGGGGATTGTATATAAATAATTTTTGGAGATTGGGGATTGTGTATAAATTTGGGGATTGGAGACATTGAATGACATGCATGATGTAACATGTTGGAATTTAGGAGACATTGAATGACATGCATGATGTGACATATTGGAATTGCGGATTATTAGAAAATTTGGGGATTGTGTATAAATTTGGCGATTGGGGATTATGTGTACAATTTGGGGATTGGTGATTATGTGTAATAATTTTTTGTAATTAAAAATTCGGGGGACATTGAATGACCAACATTAAATATTGACGTGACATATAGGGAATTGGGGGTTATGTATAATATTGGTAATTATTAGATAAATTGGGGATTGGAGATTCTGTTTATTTTTGGGGATTATACATAAAATTGAGAATTCTGTACAAATTGGTCAAACATCAATTTTAAAGGTAATTTCGTCCAAAAAAACGTAATAGATATATAACCGTAAGGGGGCGGATAATGCAACCCCTTTGAACTATTTGCCCACCCCAATTTTTATGTTTCCAAAAATGCTCTTAAATGATTTTACTATTTAGGACAAGTATAAATTTGAAATACCTAATGTATCATAATTTGTTTTGTTAAGCCCACCCCAACTCCATATTAGCCAAAAGCCAAATTTCCCTCCAAAAATCAATCTTCTATCTTCTTCTTACAAACAGTAAACCTTCATATTTGCTTCAACCCAAGACCTTCTTCATAGAGGAAGCAAGAAAGATGGAGAGAGAGAAAGTGTAGTTCATCTTTGATCCGAAAAAGGTTTGCCATGTTCATCAATGGCTTCTATGAGATAATTTTTTTTCACCATTAAAGCTTGATGATGGTTTTCTTTCTTGAAACTTAATGATGGAGCCTTAATGAAGCAACTAACAGTGATAAGGTAAGTTTTTAGAAGCTTTAATGGTGTTCTTTTTTTTTTTTCTTTTTACAAAATCCCATGGTGTTGTGTTACACAGAACCCAATATTCTAGGAATGTTGCGTAGAAGACGACCTAACATTCTCAGAATGTTAGGTTGGAAGTAACACAACACATTAAGAGGTACATTTTATTGGTTTTGTTGCGTTGTTTTCAACCTAACATTCCAAAAATGTTAGCTTGATCACAACCTAACAAATATGTTCTATTACGTTGTGATCAACCCAACATTCCTAGAATGTGAGGTTGGAAGCAACGCAACAAACCTAGAATGTTAGGTTGAAAACAACGCAACAAAACCAATAAAATGTACTTATTAATGTGTTGTGTTCCTTCCAACCTAACATTCCGGGAATGTTGTGTTGGTTCTAACCTAATAGTCTAGACTTGTTGTGTTTCTTCCAACCTAACATTATAGGAATGTTGGGTTGATCACAACGTAACATAACATGTTTGTTAGGTTGTGATCAACTTAAGATTTTTGGAATGTTAGGTTGAAAACAACGCAACAAAACCAATAAAATGTACCTGTAGACATCCATTTTTGACCACGAGTATAATCATGAATGGTTGCCTGTGATTAGAGGTAAAATAGGGTGTTAAAATCCTAAATTGCCAGTTTTACCTTTTTGAGTAGTTAGGTAGAGGTCATTATCACATGTAGGTTTTTAGGTCATATTGAGTCGGTTCTTTTTGCATTTATTTTTTAGAGAGTCTAGGAGTATCCCTGTAAAGTTTCATGGCATTCTGAGTCAGGCTTGATAGAAAATAAGGCCTTTTGTGACTTGAAAGGCAGTGCTGTCCTTCGAATCACAAAGGCTCTAAATGGCTGTCGATATTGTCTCGAATTGTCCCGAGACTTTGGCATTGATATTTAGGGTGTGTTTAATAGCTAAGTTGATCAGTGGCAAGGCCTGTTGAGCCTTCTGGTTCATGTTTGGCTCTTGAAGCTCAAAAGGCCCTTTCAAGCCCATATTAGGGTTTCGACCGGAAGTGACCGGGATTCGATATTTTTATCAAACCAAAGCCTTCAAAGGCTTCAAAACACTTTCTTAAAACGTTTTAAAACTTGTTTCAAGAAGAAGAAATGATTTCGAGACCAATCAGTTAGTGGATTTCAAAACCCTAAAAGGGTCCGATAGGCCCTAAACAGCTAATCGGCTTGGTTTCTCTCAACCCCTTGACTTTGGTTAAGGTTTTTCATCCTCAATTTGGACTTGAAACGGGCCCGGAAAGCAGAAAACAGCCGAGACGGGTCGAGATAGGGCAAAATTGGGCTGAGGGATCGATGACCATCCCTCAATGGATGGTTGGCCGTCCAAGCTGGATGGTCGACCATCCTAGGGTGAACGGTCATCCATGCCCAATGCCCAGATTTGCCCAATTTTGATTTTTTGAGAGTTTGGATGCTTTGGGACTTTTCCAATGGCTATCTAGCTCAGCTATGGACACTTGGCACGACCTTAGAGACCTTGAAAGACTGATTTGAGACCCTTAGATCACTTCTTAGGGTTTTAATGACATCCATTAATCGATTTGAAGCCTTTTCCTATATATACATCACTTAGGGATTAGGTTGGAGGCAAATTTTTGATCTTGGGAGACTTAGAGCACTTGTAGCAGCCACTAGCAACCTTAGCCATGAAATTTAGATCCATTGGAGGTTGAAGAAGAAGGCTAGGAGCAAGGAAAAAGAAGGCTAAAGGTTAGTTTGAGTGCATCATTATGTTTAGAATTGAGTCTTGTGTAACATAGTTAGGATTTAGAATTTTCTGGGTAGTTTTTTGTATATTGTAGAATGTAGGCTTTCATTCCTTTATTTTCATACATGATTTAGGTTGAGAATGTAGACTTTAATCATGTATGATAAGTTAGGGTTGAATGTTTTTATGTTCATGCAATGTTTAACATGTTTAGAGTCCTTTTTCTTTGTTGTTTTGCATGATTGAGAACTTTGGGCTAAGTCTAGTGTTGAGTTAGAGTCTTTGATATGTTATGATCATTGTTTGATTGTTAGGAGTATCCTTATGAGCTTATTTCATGCTAGTGATTGGTTTCATAGATATGATTTTCTTTTTTAGTAGAGATGCATGTTCATAAGAAAGTTTGAGTCTTTTGAGTCAATAAGTTATTGTTAGGATGTTAGAAGTAGTTTAGGCATTGTATATCAAGTTTAGTTTTGTTCTTGCTTTATTTCAATTGATTTTATCATATGGGGTGCATTGGAATGATTGATGTATGAATTGTGTTTGAGGGAACAAGTGAAGGTAAGTTCCTTCCCTTATGATAAATTTAATGTTTTGAGCATGAATATGTGACTTTTTCTTGATTGATTTGCATAAGTATTTTAGTCTATTATGTTAGTATGCATGCTAGGTTTTTTATTTGGTATTTTATGTGGATTAAGAATTATTTTCAAGCCATTTTAAGTATCTATTCAAATCTGTCCAGATTTGAATACATGCTTTAAATGGACTTTTTTTTATCATTTTTAAGCCACATTTTGCATTGTTTTACATATAGTAATGATAGCATATCATGTAGGATTGCATCTTAGCTCATCTTCACATTTTTTCTTTGTTATTTTCATGGGTTTTAATTTATTTTTAGAGACATTAAAATCTGTCCATGGATTGAAAGTAACTTTAAAGTAAGTTAAGAACCATTTTTAGGGTCAAATCCAACTTAGAAATATGCCTAGGTTCACATAGTTTGATTAGATTGCATTTAGGGTCATTTTTCATACATTACTAGCATTGTTTATCGCATCTTTTACTTATTTTATTTAAATTCCAGCAAGCATGCATTTAGTATTTTAGGTGTTTAGACTAATCTAGGATTAGTTAGAGACCCTAGGATTAGGGGGGTCACTTGACCTCACTTAGGATTCTTCTTTGTTGTAAGAATTACACTAGATTTAGAATTCTAATGAATTTAGGGTCCTATCTTCGAGAGAATTTTTAAAATTAATGTTTTATCAAAATTAATCTACAATTAATTTAATCCCAATGGAATTGGAACTCTGAGTTTGATTTGGAATGAAATTCCACCATTTGAAAGGATTTGACTCGGGATAGAATTCACATTTTGAAAAGAGTTGTGACTGGATAAGAATTGTGTTTTAAAAAGAATTCTAAATTCATTGGGAATTTATTAATTGATGAATTATTTTCTGAAAAGGATTTCAAATTAATAAAAACTCTCGAAGATAAAGTCTTGAATGAGATAGAATGCTAATGATAGTGTAGTTCATTACAATAGGAGAATCCTAGGGAATCGAACTACGTGGACTTTGATCCTTATCAAGTAATTGGTATGGTACGTAGGCAATCAATAGGGTGCAAGTCCAATCTTAGGATGACTCTAGTCTCCTAAGGTCTTTAGGATTTCTTTGATTTTATTTTATTTTATTATTATCTATTATCTAGTATTATTTACACTATTTTCAATGGTTGATTAGATAAATAGGATTGATATGATAAGATTTTGATAAAACCCAATAGTAATTAGGAGACCTTTAATTGGAGCGAGGTGGGTGCCTACAAGGAGTTCCTTGGAACCTTCCCACTTCGTAACCTAGCCCCCGAATCCTACTTTGGTTCAAAGACTTGCTTTTCCTAAAAATATGGAGTCAATATTTTATTGAAAATAAAATTCTTTTTGTGGTTTCCTTGTTCCCTAAAAATAAGGTGGCGACTCCCAGTTTTTTACAAACTCTTATCCTTTTTCAAAAACCCAATCTTGAGTGGATAATAGAGAAGGATAAATGTGGATAATAGAGATAGATAATAGAGAAGGATAAATCGAGACGGATAAACATCATCCACAATCCACTCAAGATAAACCCCCAAAGTGAACGAGAGGGCCTCCCGATTCAGGTTGGCTGGTTCACGGTACCTATTAATTTGTTGTGTAACTTCCAACTTAACATTCCGGGAATGTTAGGTCGTCTTCTATGCAACATTCTTAGAATGTTAGATTCTGTGTAACGCAATACCACGGGATTTTGCAAAAAAAAAAAAAACCATTAAAGCTTCTAAAAACTTACCTCATCGCTGTTAGTTGCTTTATTAAGCTCCATCAAGCTCCATCATTAAGTTTCAAGAGAGAAAACCATCATTAAGCTTCAATGGTGGAAAAAAAATCAAGAGAGAGAGGGCTATTGCGTGAGAGAGAGAGAGAGAGAGAGAGAAAGAGAGAGAGAGTGAGTGAGTGAGACGAGAGGACTAGAGGGAGACGAGGTGGAGATGAGAGAGAGATTATTATGCAGCTGCAAGTGAGATGAGGAAGGGAAGGGGTGATCTATTAGGGTAGATTGCAAAATGGGGTGGGAATATAAACCTAATGAACAAATATTTGGGCTAGGGTTATTTTAGGGAATGCATGGAGGTACTTATAAATTATTAGGGCTTACTTAACACAGGGGATGGGCAAATAGTTAGGGGGGTTGCATTATCTGATCCCTAACCGTAATAAATTTTGGATGGGATTCATAACTGTAATATTTTGGAAACTTAGCATTATTCATGGAAATTGCCCTAATTTAATTTGTCATCTTCAATGTTGAAAATCCAAACATATATCTTCTTGATGCATCATCTGTACAGACTTCGTAAGACGGTAAACTGCAATGTTATAAAACCAGGATCATACCAACGGTTCAACCGGGATCCGATCCCCTCTCCGGTTGGTTTAACCCACAAAAACCCATTTTTAAAAAAACTGTTCAACTCGGTCAACCCGACGGTTTAACCACCGGTTCAACAGGTCAACCTTTTTTTTTTTTTTTTTTAAGGTGCTAAAATGACTAAAATAATCCCAATATTTTTAAAATCTCTTAAAGCCAAGAAGGCTAAAAAGACAAATTAGTCTAAAAAAATCCCAAATAGCAAAAAGAAACCCAAGCACCTAATTTAATAAAACAATATTCTTATCTCGCATTTTAAAAAATATATATAATAAACATTGATCAATAGTAATTATCAATTTTCAAATTTGATGACTGCACATAAATTCAAATATATGAATTGATTGTACAAACATTTTTAAAAATTTATATTTTGAATCATTTACAGCTTTTATTCTAATAAATAAATAATATATTTTTGACGTCACGGTTCAACCCGGTTGACCCGACAGTTCCAGTTGAACCGATTGACCCTTAATCCGATAACTTTCTGGTTCGATGAACGGTCCGGATTTTAAAACAATGGTAAATTGTTCTGATTTCTGAAGGTGTGACATTTTTCCTAATTATTAATGTATGGACTTTCATTATTGGAGACGATGGAGACCGGAGCCTGAAACCGCCCTCTCATTGTCGTGCGGTGTGGCACGCGGGATACAATTTTCCGGACATGTGTGAGTAAGGGTCCACGTGCTAAATGAAGCTGCTTTTTTTAAATATTATCTTATATATATTTAATAGTTATTAAAGAATTTCAATGAAATTAATTTAAATATAATCTATCTATCATAATGTATTACAAGTTAACACTTAGACTAGCAGTAAGAATTGTTAAATAAAATTTTTATTTTAAAGAGGTATGGAAATCAAATTCAACACCACACAATTTTATTAATTTTATCAAAATGAGTTGGGCCTAACGGATCGGATCAAACGGACTATTGGATGGGTCAATTGAGTTTGATTTCTCGACTAAATACACAAGTAGGGTTAGTGATTAGTTTAGAAGAGAGCATAGCAAGAAATGGACAACATCATCCCGTTAAGAGAGACATGAATCATTGAACACTTATTAAAATTCATTATTAAAACAGGTTAAGATTGTTCCTGTTGATATTTTTTATTTTACTAGAAAGTACATAATAATTTTAAAAAATCCAAATAATTCAACGGAGTTTTGATCTCCACACTCCACAGGGGAAAAAAAAATTGCTCATTTTATACCTTAACTAAGCTCTCTCCTCAATTTACTTCTACTACCCATCTTCTCTTTCAACCTTTCTCCTCACCCATTTCATACAATCACATACAACTTACCTATATTGTGGTTTTGTTTCAATTTAAGAATGGTTTTACAGTGAGGGGGGTCAAAATGAATCTCCAAAATGATGAGAAAAGTGAAAGGTTTTTTTTTTTTTTTTTAAATTCGCAGCACATTCAATCGATTGCAGAACAGAACATTTTACATATGTTCGGTGGAATCTAACCAAACAAATGCACAATGTTTGGTTTTGGTACCGACCAAACATATGCAAAATGTTCGATTGTGTTCCATCAAATATCTTGCATTTTTGTGAACTCCATTTTTGTGAACATATACAACTGAAAGGTTGTGACATACATGGATTCGCAGCGGAAGACATACGATAAAATTTTTTCATAAAGTTGAATCCATTCATTCACAAACTATCAAGAATCTTTTCAAGCATGGGGTCATGAGTTAATACATATAAGCATAAATATTTAAACGCTTTAAATAAACTTACTTGATTTCCTTAGCATAGCTTTCGTTGCGAGCTTCAAAGTGTATGAAGCCTCCGATGGTATCCACACGAACACAAGACCTCTTGAACTCTTGTACTTCACAACGTTTGGAAGAGACAAGCCTTGAGAGGGGAGAGGGAGCACACGGTTTTAGAGGGAGAGAGAGGGTCACGGCACTAGGGTTTCTCACACTCTTCTTTTGTGTCTCTTCTCTTTTGATGAGTGGGTGGCTTAGTGCTAGCATGTCCCATCAAGTAATATTTATAGAGAACCTCTAGGGTTTCTATTTAATACTTATTTTCAAATACAATTTAATTCCTTAATTATTAACAATTAATAATAAGGTTCTTTGTTAAATTATAATTAGGAAATTCTCTTCTCTCTTAATTCAAGAGACTCACTTATGCTCTTTGTTTGTATGTGACTCATTGGGTTTACCCCAACCTAGTAGTGGTTCGGGACATCTCATGTTCCTTAAAATAGAAATTTTCTATTTTTTGTTCGAATGGAACAATTCCAATTTTTCCCTCAATGATAGCACTTACCACTAGGACTTCACTAGTCATGAGTGACATCTAGCAACATATCATGACGTACCCTAGGTTTGGGTGAATAGCAGAACTATGTGAACCTTTCATGTTACTTAATCCTTCATCCCCTGATGTCGTTGTTAAGATAATAGGTGTGGTTATCAGTCAAACACTATATTAACAACTTGATGTATGTTCCACAAAATATAATCTCAATAAGGTAAATGCAGTGAAACTCTTTTCACTGTTTACCTATCACTTTGGCCAGAGATTCACCTTGAGAATTATCTTTGTGAACTAATCATGACATTCTCTCTCATCTAGTGAGAGTGATGATTCATTATTACACACTCATCTATCTTCATACATAACTTATTAGAGCCAATAAGTACCGATTACATCCTTATAGTGGAGGCTGTACGAGATACTATCATACCCTAGTAACCTATGCATAAGATAGCTATGGTGTCTCATGTCTAAGGACTACCAATTAAATGGACGTAACAAAAGAATATTCCTTTTGACTTGATCTCCATCGGAACATTCTTGTAGATCATGTTCAGTGTAAATATTCTCTAATATGCACTCACAGATTAACTAAAGTGTCACTATACTGATAGGAAAGACTACCTATCCTCCCATTGGAGTTAGTTTAAATCTGTGCTACTCTTAGTGGTTTATAAAAGGTCCTCTTTAATAAACCTATGAGTAGGAATAGTTTAGAATAAATGTTTATTAGAAATATCAGTCTCTCTAACTCGACAACTTGAGATGCATATTTCACTTGTCATTCATTCATGTACTTTATCATACATATAATTAAATATACAAGAAAATTTATACCTTCTAATTAATATAATATGAAACATATATGCTCTTTAGGATTGGTTTTAGGGCATATCTCTAACAGCAACATGTTCGGTGGAACACAACCGAACATTTTGCATATGTTCGATTGTATTCCATCATACCGAACATATATATAATGTTCAGTTCTGTAACCGACCGAACGTGCTACGATTTAATAATAATAATAACTTTTGAGAAAAAACACACCTCACTGTTCTGATAATCTTGGAGTTTCATTTTGACCTCCCTGACTGCAAAACTATCCTTAAATTGAAACAAAATAGGTAAGTTGTGAGCAATTGTATGAAATGAAAAATGAGAAAGGTTGGGAGAGAGAATAGGTAGGAGAAGCGAATTGAGAAAAGATTTGTTGGGATGGGTTGGTCGGCAATGAAACTGATGGAAAAGAAGACCCGATTAAGGACGACGTGTGGGAAGGGTGATAGAGCGAGAGGGGGAGAGAGAGATTGATAGATTTTTTTTGGGGTACGTGTGGAAATAAATTAGATTAGGACATAAATGGGGTTGTGATTATTTCAAAAAGCTTTTAGAATTTTTTTACTAAGTATTAGAATTTAGATACAAATTAGGTTTAGATACACAATTTTAGGATTGCAATAATCCCACCCGTTGATCATATAACCAGTTCCTAATATTTGTGACAACTAACAAGAACTGAGAAAGCAGAGGAGCCAGAGGGCCAAAGGGCGACCACCAAGACACGCAGAACAATAGAACATGCACTCCAAAAGACAAAGCTACCAATTAAAGCAACACAAGACGCCCAATACAAATTATTTAGCTACAAAGCAATCCAAGGCATCCATAGAAACAGACCCGGACAAAGTGATCAATAAAACTCAACCAAAAAGTAACTTCAAACACCATTTAAACTAGACAAACTTGTAACTAAATTTGAAAGCTGTAGCTCCAAACATATATATCAACATTCTCCAGTCCACACAACTTCCTTCTGTGATGGGACAAATAACTGAATGATGTACGCTCTGCGTGCAAATGTGATAAATGAAGCAGTCATATTTTAGATTAGAAAAATTCCATTCCTCCTTCCTTTTTGTCCACCATCTTCATCTTTCTTGGAACAGGTATTTCGAGAAACCGACCATAGGATTTGATGTTCCACTTGTACTTATCATGAATGCAAAAAATTACATTCTTCAAATGGTCGGTTTTTGCAATTTTGAAAAAAATATTCCCTCGTCCCAATTTATGTGATCACCTTTTCATTTTGGGATGTCTCAAAATATGTGATCATTTTAATTTTTCAAATTAAAAATTAGAATGAATTTTCCATTATACCCCTTTATCAAATAATCTTGGAGAATGAACCTTTCTTTTATAAGGGTAAAATTTGAATACAAACTTAAAATTATAATAAAGTCAAAGTAATCAATATATTTCTTAAACTGTGTGTTTAGTCAATGTTTGCACATAAATTTGGACGGAAGGAGTAGTAAACAATAATGAAAAAATTGTGAAAAACTGTCATAATCTATTAAGTGGAGCATATAAGTGGAGCATCAAATCCAACAGTCGAGGACGAATAGAATTGTCCTTTATATTATGCACAGCTAGCCAACTCCAATTCTGACTGCGCTGCCAATCACCAAAAGTTACTCCTTTATACGTTCGGCATCAATTCTAGTGACCAATACCATCAAATTAAAGTAATAGTAGTGTGACCAGGAAGATTGAGAAATAGAGTGGAACAAAGAGAAACAGTTCTAGTGTCACCAAGAAGATTGAGATCATAATTAGAATGACATTGGCAAGCCAACTAAGGTGGTTCACTACTAGATAGACACCGGCCGTGAATGCTATGGACAGCATTGCAAGTGCTACTCTTAAAATTGGCAATGCAAAATTGAGGGCAGTAATAATCAAATGACGTGATTGAGCTATACATAGCTATTGTGTTGCATATCAAGAATCCACCAAGCATTGTGAAACTAGCAGCAAGTGTTGACACAAACAACAGAGTATTTACCCTATCATTGTATCTACAAGTTGACCGTGATGAATAAGAACTTCTCCAGATTTCCCTTTCCCCATTAGATCGGGCTAATTTCAAGGCCATACATGTTAATTGCTCCAAATAACAATGAGAAAAAACCCTCTCTCTCTCTCTGTGGGAGGGAAATTGAAAGTGCATGTGCTTCAATGTTTTGATACTAAATTTCCTCACAAAGACCCTGCTAATTTTAACAATGAGAGCATGCCATATGATACTTATTGTGGTGAACTAGACTTTTGGTAAGCTAGCACTACCCTCATAAATGGTATTTGATGTGTTCCCTTCCTCTATTCCTTCATCTATGTGGCTGAATCTGTCGGACCTGTGCTTGTGAAGCTGGATTCTGAGATGGGGAGCTGAATGCGGAGCTGAACCCCGGTGTAGGGCCTGCCAAAGACCCTTCGATGCCAAAGTCAGTATAAGGCATGATAGTATATGAAATGAAAGAGGAGCTGGCATGAGTGAGCGTACCTTATTATTGTGGAGGAAACCACCTTAAATAGGTGGGATATTTGTGAAATATCCCATGGAGGTGCCTTAGCCAGTAAGTAATCCTTATCTCCTAGCCTTAAAGGCTTGGTCTTCCCAATAAAGCTTGTCAGACAAAGCTTTATTGGGGGAAAGGGCCTCATCCCTTGAGTGATGCACAAGTAGAGGTACTATGGGGCCCACATAAGGCTCATTTGGCTTGGACCCTTTGGTGTTTGCCCCTGTTTTTTCCTTTTCAAGAACTACGTGATTGGAGAGGGAAAAATAAGTGGAGAACTCCGAGTTGTTTCCAAGCGAGTCAGAAGTGCATTTACAAAAGATTGAACTGATGCCAAAAGTGATGGAGTTACCGCCAGGTGTGACTGATCTGAATGACGATATAGCTGAGCTGATATATAACTGAATCAAGATATAGGCGAGCTGAAACTTAGCTGAATCAAGATATAGGCGAGCCGACTCATTGCTAAATCAAGACACAGGCGAGCTGAAACATAGCTGAATCAATATATAGGCAAGCTGATACATAGCTGAATCAATATATAAGCGAGCTGATACATAGCTGAATCAAGACATAGGCGAGATGAAACATAGCTGAATCAATATATAGGCGAGCTAATACATAGCTGAATCAATATATAGGCGAACTGATACATAGCTGAATCAAGACATAGACGAGCTGAGACATAGCAAAACTAAGATATAGGCAAGCTGTTCGACGGAGCTTTCACTAGGTGTGATGGAGCTATGCGCTTTAAAGATTAGTGATGCCCCCAGACGGACAGTATAATGATTCCTTACTTAGCAGAATAGATAGCCTCAGCCAAGCAATTGTAATGATTTCTTCAGAATAGATGGTCTCTGCTAGGCATTGTAACTTGTTCATAATTAATGAAAAGGTGCACCTAAAAAATAGATGTCTTACCTATGCGCTTTAAAGAATAGAGACGCCCACAATGAGCGATGCCATATACAATGGTAGTGAATGATGCCATATATGTTGGTAGCGAGGCAAAATAGATGCCTGCTGCAAGGCTGAATAATTGCCCCCAGTCGAGAGTAGCTGCTAGGAGCTGTTGCCATATTTGGCAGAGCTGCATTGAGCTGATTTAGCTCTTCGGTGGAGCTGTTACAGAGCTGATAACCGCTATTTATTTTGTGTGCCCGAACTATTTT
>JAESVK010070252.1:0-11328 GCA_017140935.1 Hamamelis virginiana
GGGAAAATCATAAACAGTTTCCAGAAATCATGCATTAAAACTGTGATTATCTCTAAAATGATACTATCACCTTCCCTCCCCAAAACAATGAGAATTGAATGATTTTTTTTTTTCCATTTTAAATTCTACTTTTCTTAATATTATCATGACGACTCTCATTTCATTGCATGTCACTGTGTGTGTGTGGGAGAGAGAGAGAGAGAGAGAGAGAGAGGACCTCTGGAGTGCTGCGAGGATAGTGAATAGAACCAGAGAAAAGAAGCTTCCTTTGTCCATTCACGATCAATGATCTTCCATCGTATGTCACGCCTTCTCCTCTAATGCCCTCGATCGCCGTCGACAGCAATGCAAACCACCATAACACCCAAATCATCATCTCTCTCTCTCTCTCTCTTTGCCACTCAACCCCTCTTCTCAGTTCTGGCCAAATCCTTAATATATAATATTTTTTTGAAGCTCCTTATAATCCTCTCTCTCTCTTAAATGGAAATAATGAAAGAAACAACTGGATGTCTTTCTCATTTACGGAAGATTATATTATATAGGAACGTCTCTCTCGATCGGTATTCTCTAGCTGTCTTTGGGGTCAAAACCAAAGCTTATAGAGAGAGAGAGAGAGAGGCGATTTGAAATATAGGATTGGGTTACGTTAGTTGCTTCATGGGTAGCTTGGATTTGCCATTTGTAATGCTGGGAAATATATTATATTATATTAACTATGTGTTTGTATATATATATATAGACAGAGAGGCAAGAGACGGCAGAGAAGAGGTTTGGTGTTGCACGACAACTTGCATTGCATTGCTTGGTGACGGTACTTTCCGTGTGGGAAATATATGGGCCAGGGAACTACTTCGATAACTCAGAGTATCATTGAAATATTTGTGAAACTTAAGTTATTTGACGACACCCTTTTTTTTATTGTTCCTTCTGCGTCAAAACTCCCTCCTCAGTCCTCCCCAATATTTAGGTATTCTCTTTTTGTACTTATAAGAAAATTATCCTAAAGTCCTAATTTAATCTTTTGTTTTTTTACTCAAAAGTTCAAGTATATATCTTTTAAATCGGAAGGTCCTTTTTTTTAAGGGGAAAATACACTTTGCTTCCCTGTGGTATTGACCAAAAATACTTTGTAATCTTGTACTTTACAAGTGAAAAATTGATCTTCTGTACTTTTAATTTTTGGCAGAATAGTCCATTCTGTTAGTTGGCTGTCTATTTTTTTGACGGAATGACTATATTTTGCCTATAAAATGATGGAAATGCCCTTATTATTATCTAACCTACCTCAACACCCATATTTGTGTATCAATTTTCGGTGCCCAGAACCCATTTTGCCATAACAATGAAGCACGTTGCCAGAAATATCCCTACAACCTTCTTCTTCAAGAGCTTGAGGAAGCTCAAGCATGTTACTAAGTTCCATGACTACGCATTGAAGTTCAAATCACATGCTAAAAAGGGTAAGCTTCCGAATTACGCGGTTGTAGAGCAACGTTACTTCGGCATCGATCTTTTTCCGGCAAACAACGATCACCCATCACACGATATTGCTCGAGGGCAGAGGTTTGTGAAGGAGGTGTATGAGATTTTGAGGTCTAGTCCACAGTGGAAAGAAAAGGCTTTGCAAATTACTTATGATGAGCATGGTGGGTTTTATGATCATGTGCCCATCCCTGTTTCCGGTGCTTCAAACCCATATGGGATTGTTGGGCCCGACCCGTATTACTTCCGGTTTGACCGCTTGGGCGTTCGGGTGCCGACGATATTGGTCTCGCCTTTGCTAATTTTCCTTATGCTTATTTAATTGGAAGAGAAAAAAAAAATCAATTTCGTTACAGGTTGGTGTAGGTTTGGAATTTCAGTAGGCTTGGGGTGTGTGGGTGGGTATGTGTCTTTGTGTGGATATGGATGCCTCTAGTTGGTTTTAGTTGCCAATATTGTTCAGGAACATGGAGGAAAATTCTACGCCTACAAATGCCTTTCCCCTTGATGCTGGTGGAGAGTTGGTTGGTGCAATTTCTTCCTCTTATTTTTAATCCAGTTATGCTTCTTGCGTTGGCTAGGCATTGATTATCTACTTTGACTTTGAAGCAACTTGAAAAGTAGCTAAGAATTGTGATGTAGCACTGTAGAAGCGGTTGGACCAAGCAGAGGATACGAACCAGCTTCTTTCTTTTTTTCTTTTTTAAATCAAAGGGTATATTGGTAAAATCACAATATAATTTAACACCGTAAGTCCTTGTGCCAAAAATTGAAAGTGCAGGGGGTCAATTGTTCACTTTTAAAGTACAGGGGTGCAAAGTGTTTTTGGTCAATAGTACAATGGTGCAAAGTGTATTTTCCCCTTTTTTTAACCATACAAGAAGTCCAATTTTTTTTTTTTTTTTTTGTTAAATCAGTTGTAGAAAACAGATTTGCCTCTCTTCTAGATTGCATCTTTCTCGGAGGAATAGTATCATCCAGGGACGTAGCTACCATGGGGCGCCCACCCTAACATTTTGAGAAAAAAAAAAATTGTATCCGAAATAATTCATATATATATATTATCTTAGCTGTTTGGAAAATTAGGGCTTTTTCAGTTAAAAATTTTTTTGTCTTTCACTCTTTTGGGTGTCAGAACTGTTGCAACTGCAAAGAGTTATATAAAAGAAGATATATTTCAAATTCTATGTACACTTTTATGTCAATGTTCGTACATTTGGGAAATTTAAAATTTTGGACAATGCTATTGAATCTAGATTTGTTTGGTGATTTCTAGAAGAAATCGTCATTGGGGTTGCAGGGATTAAACCTATATTGGATGTGTGAATTGAATGCTGGTACCAAAAATTTTGAATTTAGTTAATATATATGCGGGTCCAAGTAATCTTAATAGGGATAATGTGTGAATTGGTGGGGTTGGGGGTTGTATTTTTGTAGTTGTAAGGGTCTGTAGATTTGTTCTTTAAAAATTGGAGTTCCACTTCCTCTATTTTTAGTTTGCTTGATGAGAAAGCTAGAAAAAAGAAAATAAAATAGGATTTTGAATCCAACATTCTTTGTTTTGTTGCATTGTAAAATGATGTAACTCAACTCTACTAAGCAAACTAGTTATATTTAGCTCACTTCAATGGAAGTTGTCAAGAAAATGTTACCTATTATTTCTCCTGTAAATTTTTGGCTCCTATTTGTAGAGTAATGTAGTTTAACCCATGACTTTATCTCTTTTAAGAGGAACCTATCATATGTTTTTTTCAAGTTTATAAATACTACATGGTGGTCTATCGTCTTTCTAAACCACTCCCTGCCTAAGTAAGATAAACACCTCCATATGCAATATCCCTAGCAATCTAGCATAAACAAAATTTGAGAAGCCAATCTTGCTATATATATATATAAATATGCAACTTGCTCCAATATGTTAGAGTTTCGCCCACTCTAACTTTAAATCCTGGCTACGTCTCTGGTCTCATCTAATCCCAGAGAAGTTTGGTTTGTGGCACCAGATCTTGATATCGAAGGGCAATGACACAAGATAGAACAACCAGACTTTTGGATGAACCAACATTTAATAGAGCTTCTTGGAAATTAAGAGGAGCATGCCACCATTGATGGCATGGACAGGAAAACGTGAGAGCATGCCGCCATTGATGGAAAATAGAGAACATGAAAGCTTGCTGCCATTAATGGATCTTTGAAACCTGAAATATCTAAACCGAGGGACCAAAGTAGGATTCGATCCCGAAGAAGAGAATGAGAAGACCATGCAAGAGAATCTCATGGCAAATCAATTTTTAAGTCTTAATAATTAATATGATTTTTGGTAAATTGATTTTTTTTTTTTTGGTCAAACAATAAAAATCTACCTTACCCTAAACTCCTCACAATATTAATGAGTATCGATTTATCACCATATGCTCGAATTAGAAGTAACTCCATTGAATATAAGGATAAACGTACGCAATTAGATCAAGTGAGCTCTTTTTGTTAAGAGTAAATTATTCAAAAGTCCCTCAAATCTCTCAAGTTTATTGAGAGATCCACAGTGAAAATATTTTATCAAAAGACGAAACTACCCCAAATACAGTGAAAACACTCTAACACAATGAAAATACCCAACACAGTAAAAAAAAAAAAAAATTATTGTGTGTTTTCATTGTGTTGGATAATTTCACTAAAGTGAGTGTTTTCACTGAATTATGATGTTTTCATTGTGTTGGGTATTTTTACTATTTGAGGTGTTTTCACTATGTTCAGGACAGTTTGGCCTTTTTGATAGAATATTTTCACTGTGTAGATCTCTCGGAAAACTTGAGAGATTTGAGGAATTTCTTGATATTTATCCATTTTGTCAATTACATTCAAGTCATGTGATAAGTGAAGACTTGATCGATAAAATAAACTTACAGATTATTGACCACAATAATATTGTGAAATTAATTTAAGGAGGACAGTTGGATAGAGTAAGAAAATTAAAGGGCATGGAAATTGCAAAATAGTCTTTCCTTTGGAAATGATTCAAAGATATGTGATTGCTGTGTCACAATACATATATTTATATTATTTTAAATTGGGTTATATATAGTTGCTTGATCAGATTATGAGGAGATCTTAGAACACGGCACAAGAACCTGCTTGTTTTAAGATTGCTAAACGTGAAAGGTCACCTCCAGTTGACTTGACTCCTATGCCATGGACTTCCAATCCATAGGGATCCACTTGCCTTGTGCTTGCCATGCATATATATATATATATATAGGGGGGGAGCCAAGATTTAATATTGGGGTGGGTTAGGTTAAATAAAGAATAACCAAAATATTATAAAGTTAATGAAATTATGATTAATTTTTAATTTATGTCTATACAACTATATAAAGATTCGACTATTACAAAAAAAAATATCCATTCGAGCATTACCGAGACTATTGCAAAGAGAAATAAAAGAAAATATATTATCATAGAGGACTAGGATTAGGACGAGAAAGAGGAACAGAGAGAAGGATGTCAAATGAAGCAGTTAGGGTTGAAGAGAGAGATCATATGATAATATTAGGAATTTGGGCTAAAATATTGGACTGGTTTGGGCTAAAACTCATTTAATGGTGATTTAATAAACCTTAAAATAATAATAATAATAATAATAAAAAGCCCAAACTTGGGTGGGCTGTTCATGCCTCCGCCCTTTTGTCTCTCTCTCTCTCTCTCTCTCTCTCTCTCTCTCTCTATATATATATATATATATATATATATATATACACACACACACACACAGAGAAATAATGTTTAGTATTTTATAATAATTAATTGTTTGAAAAATCATGTTTTATCTAGAAATGAAGTAGAATTTGAAAGAAATTTTATTTAATTAAGAATATTTTTACTTTATTAAGTAAATTTTCATATTGAAAAAAATTAATTGATGAAATTCAGTGAAATTATGTTTGAAAATTTGAGTTATACACTTAAAAATAAATTAATATTTTTAAATAATTTTGATTTAAATTATTTTAGAAAGCCTATTTATTGTAATTGTGGAATTTTAAGAAATAATGTCTATTTATGTACTTTTACAATTATATAGAGATATTTTGGTCAATCAAAAGATTTTTCCACATCCACACTATTATAAATATATAGTATAGATATAGGTATATATATTCCCGATCGTGTGCACATCCAATCTATTTCCTAATAGCATATGAAGAAATTAAGGAATGCCCAAAGCTAAGCTAATTATGGAATTTCTAGCTTGATTATCCAAGTTAAGTGAAATTAAAACACTCTATTTATGCAGATTAATCTTTTATGCAGATTAATGTTGAGCACCATTTCACGAGTTTTCAAAACGTTATAATCAATAAGCCAATTAGAAGCAAAGGCACCTTGAAAAGGAGAAATCAATTTACCTAAGAGAGGTCTCAGTATTGGATAAAATCTTAACAATGGATTTACATTGTAGTCCGGGCGTTATACGATCCTGTGAGACGATGGTTCTGTATGGGAAGTAGAGATTAGTCAAGGTCTGACAGTTCAGACATCTCGTTGCTTGGCAAAAAAAAAACCTCCTACCTCAAATTATTAGTATTAACAAATGGGTGTCGATACATTCCCATGTATTCTGAATTCAAAATTTTTCTCACTACAGTGAAGATGCATACTATTATACTACAAGCCAACAAGTCATTAGACTTAGAAAAATGAAGAGAGCCACCAAAATTTCATATTGACAAATGACAAGTCTCACGGGTAAATTAACCTAGGCTCAATTTGAACTCTATTTTGGCACAAAGTTTGAGCCCAAGCTAGCTTGATCAGCTAAAGTTTCGTATGGGTTGGCCAAATTCATGCAACATATATGCCAACCCACCCTAACCTAGCTCATTTAAATTGAAATTAATTTTGCTCCTTCAATTTGTTGAGAAATTATCATGTCTCCATTTACCCTAATGAATGTTTAACCACGAATTAAGGTTAGGAAAAACTTATATATATTGCAGTATACCTATCTTTTAAATAGGAAATCAGATGAAATCTTGCTGTCATTTGGTTAGCATTAATTTTAAAAGAATTTTTCTTACTACTGAGAAAATTTTACTTGGATATTTTTTCTTAAATTTGTGTTTAATGTAAAATTGCTTTGATATTTTCTTCCACAGGTAGGAGAAAGTGCTTTTACAATAATAACAATTATTTTATTTTTTTTGGTAAATTGTATCGAGGTCTCCTGAGATTTGACAAAATTATAAGGATCTTCCTTGAATTTTGAAAAATATCATTGGCCTCCTCTAAGATTTGGATTTATACTCAACGACCACCCTGAGTGTTTTCTGTAGAAAAATGTGATTTTTCTCAATTTTTAAAGTTTTTAGTTTTTTTGTTTCAAAACTAAATAGAGTTATTCAAATATTGTTATGAAAAGATTATACAGCCTATTTTGGTATCATTAGAATGGTGTATAACACCTTTTTCAAAATCTTAAAAGAAAAACATATTCAAAGGCAAATCGCCATGTTAGTCATTTCAGTTCAATGAACCTACTTTGAAGAATCATATCTCTCGCATAAGAACTTCAATTTGTGTCATTCAAATTGCTTTATAAAGCTCTCATGTCATACTTCCTATAGCAACTTGAATCACTCGATTTGGATTTGAAACAAAGAAGTTACAAGTCTTCAAAGTTTGAAAAAAAAATCACATTTTTCTGCTGAAAAATTGACCAGGAAAAATGTGATTTTTTTTTTTTCCAACTTTGAAGGCCTATAACTTCTAAATTTTCAATCCAAGTCCAATGATTCAAGTTACAATAAAAAATATGTCATGAAAGCTTTCCATAGTAACTTGAATCACTCAAATCAGAGTTCATATGTGAGAGATAGGATCCTTCAAAGTACGCTTGTTGAGTAGGGATGTCGAATATATATAAATCGAAAACTTAAGAAAGCCGACTGACAATTTTCAAATTTCATGGAACGTCCTTGTAATTTCGCCAAACCTCGAGGAAGGTCGGTATAATTTACTTTCATTATATATATATTTTGGGTAACATATGACTTTTTATTTAATCAATAAGATATCTGAACTTTCGGCTCAACTAATCTTCAGATACAGATAAGGTCACTGTCTACTCTACATCAGTTAATACTTGAAAATAAAATCAGTTACTGATCCTACCAACAAAATTGAACTTGAAATATTTCAGTTACTTAGACATAAGGACCAAAATTAAATTAACTATTCTATCCTTTAAATTTCAGGACCTTAATTATTGAGCATGACAAATTTCCTGCTAAAATATATATGTTCTTTGCCCAAACAAATAGAAAAGTGCTCAACTGCTTACCGGACCGGACTCCAAAGTACTATATCAAATAAACCGACCCGGCCCAAAGCACTACTCATCGAAGAAGCTTGGAGTGACGCCCATGCCATTACATAATACTTCCATTTTGCTGTTCGCATCGAGTCGCTGCAAAAATGAAAAATCTTCCATTTTGCAGTTGTCTACGAAATCATTTATCGTCTCTGATGTTTCCCTATTTTTAGATAAAGTGAAATTTTAAGGGCTTGATTGGGAACTTTAAAAACTGGATTTTTATATAAATTAGCTTACAGTTAGTTTGAAAAAAAACTGTGTTTATGCCTTATTTTCTGGATAGGATTAAACTCATTTACAGAAAAAATATATTTACTAAACAGTACTAAATAAAAATCAGACAGACTTATCCTCAGCGGGCCGGGTTCTTAAGTTTGCCAAACACCCCCTAAGTTTTAAAAATAATTTAAAAAAAAAAAAAAAAAATACAAATGGGCCTTAACCTCGATTTGAACTCTACTTTGCCACAAAGTTTGAGCCCAACCTTCCATCAGCCAAAGTTTCGTAAGGTTGGTCAAAATTCATGCAACATGCCAGCCCAGCCCAACCTAGGTCATTTAAGTTGAACATTTTCTCCTACTATTTGTTGAGAAATTATCATCTTTCCAGTTATAATTAAGCTTAGATAATGCTTAAATTGCAGTATACGAGTATCTTTTAAATAGGAAATCAAATGAAATTTGTTACTTCCGAGAGAAAATTTTACTTTAGATATTATATATTTACTCTTAAATTGTTGTTTTAAGTAAAATTACTTTGATATTTTCATCCACAAGTAGGAGAAAGAGCTTTTACTGTACCCACCAAAAAAAACCTAATTATCATTATTTTATTTTTGGGTAAATTGTATTGATCTCTCTTAAGATTTGGCGAAATTACAAGGACATCTCCTAAATTTTGAAAAAAATCATTGGCCTCCCAAAAGGTTTGAATTTATGCTCAACAACCCCCTCTGGTGTTTTTTTGCAGAAAAATATAATTTTTCTCAACTATGAAAGCCTGTAACTTCTTTTTTCAAAGCTAAATTTAGTGATTCAAGTAGTTATGGAAACCTCACACATCCAACTTTGTCACCATGAGGATGGTGTACAAAACTTTTTTCAAAATTTTAAAGAAAAATAAGCTCAAGTAGGAAAGTTGCCATGTTTGCCATTTTAACTCAATGAGCCTATTTTGAAGAATCATTTCTCTCACATAAAAATTTTGATTTGAGTGATTCAAATTTCTATGTAAAGCTTTCATGTTATACTTGCTATAGCAACTTAAATCACTCGATTTGGATTTGAAATAAAGAAGTTACAAGGCTTCAAAGTTTGAAAAAAAATCACTTTTTCTGCAGAAAATTGACTTGGAAAATGTGATTTTTTTTCCAACTTTGAAGGCACGTAACCTTTTCATTTCTAATACAAATCGAGTGATTCAAGTTGTAATAAAAAATTATGCCATGAAAGCTTTCCATAGCAACTTAAATCATTCAAATCGGAGTTCATACATGGGAGATAGGATTCATCAAAGTAGGCTTATTGAGTAGTGGATGTCGAACTTAAATCCAGAACTTAGGAAGCCAATTGCATTATTCAAATCTCATGAAAGGTCTTTGTAATTTAACCAAAGCTTGAGAGGTCAATACAATTTATCCTTATTTTTTTATTTTATGAAAAAATATGACTCTTTCTCAACAAGATATCTGAACTTTCAGCTTAACTAATCTTTGGATACGGATAAGGTCACTGTCCACTCTGCATCAGTTAACACTCGAAAAATTAAATTGAAAACTGATTCTACAAATAAAATTAAATTTAAAACATTTCACTTTCTAGACATAAGCATTAAAATTAACTATTCTATCCGTCAAATTTCTTGACCTTAATTATAACCATGACAATTCCTCCTAAAATTTGTATGTTCTTTGCCCAAACAAATGGACAAGTGCTTGACTGCTTATCGGATCTGACCCTAATGTGCGGGTTCAAATAAACCTACCCGGCCCAAACCACTCTGCTCATCGAAGAAACTTGGAGTGACGCCCAAGCCATTACATAATACTACCAATTAGCTTTTCGCATCAACTCGCTGCAAAAACCTTCCACCGAGAAACCATTCATCGTCTCCGATGTCGGTATGTTCTCTCTCTCTCTCACTCTCTCTCTTATTATCTGAAAACGTAGTTTGTCTGTACGAGTCATAGTACCATTAAGATCACTGGATCAAGCAATCTCACTTGTGTGTGTGTGTATATATATATATATTGTGGCTTTATAGATCTTCGAGTACAATGGAAGTGCCCTAGTAGCGATGGTAGGGAAGAACTGCTTCGCAATCGCCAGCGATCGGCGACTCGGAGTTCAGCTTCAGACAATCGCCACTGATTTTCAGAAAATTTACAAGATTCACGATAGGCTTTTGATTGGTCTCTCTGGACTAGCCACCGATGCTCAAACTCTGTAAACATCATCAATCTCTCTTTTGCCGTTTCTTCAATTTGTTCTTTGTTTATGTTTTTCTTTTTTCTTTTTTTTTTTTCTTTTTTTTTATGGTGTGATTAGGGTTTTGTTTTGATATGAAGGTATCAACGGCTCGTGTTCCGTCACAAGTTGTATCAGCTTCGAGAAGAGAGGGATATGAAGCCTGAAACCTTTGCGAGTCTTGTTTCAGCTATTCTCTATGAGAAAAGGTTGGTGGATTAATTTCTGCTGAGCATTTTTTGTATTAATTCTATTCCTTATATTTTCTATTGAAATTGCAATGGACACTGTTTTTGAAAATTTTATTTGTTTATCCCATATAGGCGTAGTTCAGTTTATTGAACCAAAGCTTATAGAGATCTTAATGTTAGTTGGACTACCCATTCCTCTCCAAAAGAGCGAGAATCAAAGCCACAAATTATTTCAAAGCTTTGAGTGAATGTCAAACAAAAGTCAGATACAGTCATACTGATATAAGGCCATGGCTTTAAGTATTGGGTATTGGTCTCAGTACCAATTAGCCAAACATGACTTGGTATCAGCCAAAACATATATAAAAAAAAAAGGGTTAATTACATTTTACCCACCTGTGGTCTGCCTCTAATTCGATTTACCTACCTGTGGTTTCATTTTTCACACTTTACCCACCTGTGATTCCCTCCGTTACTCCTCCGTAACCCACCTCCAGTGCGGACATTACTCTAACACAAAAACTCAAAAAAATTTAACCTCAAACGGATCAAACACCCCTCACTCCCAAGAACACACTCTCATCCAACGATCTCACCAAACGAAGAGCACAATGCAATGTGCTTGAGATAATGGACTGAGAAACCTAGGGTTTTGATCGTGCAAGCAAGCGGAGGAAGAAGGAGACACAGTGTTCAGATTGTGAGTTGTTGCAAATAGGTAGATCCTTTTAATTTTTGAAACCTAGGGTTTCTGTGGTTCTTGATATTGAAAACTGGAGAGAGAGAGGGGGGGAGAAGGAGAGAGAGAGAGAGAGAG
>JAESVK010070253.1:0-25543 GCA_017140935.1 Hamamelis virginiana
CGCAAAATATTGGTTGAATCCAATGAGACGGTTTTTGCGGGTTGATCTGACGGGTCGAAGCCGTGCCTGTATCTAAAGAAGTATGTGGGGAAGCCGGGGACGCTATCCACTGCCCTAAAATCTTTGGCCAATTAGAACTCGCCACCACTTACCCTGATATACACACTACGGCCCAGCACCCATGCTGGTCATGTACATACAGACGTGGATATATACACACAGTATTTCTCTTAGCAAAAAAAAAAGGCATAGTTTTTTTTTTTTTAGGGACAGTTTTTCTGTCAAACAGTCGACACTGTCCAACTATTGTTTGGTTTAAGAAAATGTGTACTCAAAATTACTAATATACCCTTAAAGTTGAATAGAGATTAATGATCATGTAAAAGGACATTTTTTGGTATTTTAGGGAAAAAAATATAATGTTAACAAAAGAATCAAATAAAGATTAACATTTGTTTCATTAAGGAGGGTTTATTGTAATTTATTTTCAAAAGTAGAAAATGTCTTTGCAATTTTTGAAATTAGAAGGGGTGTCTCTGTAATTGTAAGAAATTAGAGGAGTTGTAAGTGTAAGTTGTCAAAAAAAAAAAAAAAAAATTCCAAACTATAGAAATTCACTTTTTTATGCCTTGGGATTATATACACATATGTCCTTGATATAAACTATTTATACCACTAGAATATTTAAGGATCCTTTTAACATAACAAATAGATAAAAAAAAAAAAAAAAAAATGTGGTTATGGCCCTCTTTTAGGACCCTAGATCAAATTATATTACTTTGCTACGTAGTTCAAAAGATATAAGTTAAGATCAATTAATATAGATAAACCCCATTTTTTTTTTTTTTTATTTTTATTTTTATTTTTTTTTGTGTTGTTAGAAAAACCTAAAGAATAACCCAATTTTAGCAATGTGACCCTAAAAAAAGACCTAGTGAATAATCTTCATAAATTTCTCCATCATATGGTTATTTTTGGCATAATTTTTTAATCTTACCAAGGAATGGGGACCTCTGATAATAGTTGGCTCATAATAAGATCAAAAACCAATATGACAGCAAAAGTCATGCCTTGTCATGGTGCGAATTCTTTTGGGTCCATGCCAGTGTATCTTTTCCAATTAAATTGAGGCAAAACAAATGTCGAGAAATCAATTTAAACAGTACGGACGGGCAGAAGTCCAAATGGGACAACAAAAATCTTAAATTAGAAGTGCACTTTTAAATAACTATGAAACTTTCTGAAACAAGTACCAAATTTTTTTTGAGTTATCTTACTTTGAAAATTAGCTCTTTTCAACCTTTTGCTCACTTTTAAGGGCATTTTTACTATTTAAAGTAATTCCTATTTGGAATAGTCTTTTTAAGCTAGTTTAAATTTATTTTTTTATTTTGAGTTATTTTTTAAAATTTCTTTCATTTATGAATATTTCGAAAATGAATGCACCAAGTATGAGGGTGTCCAAATTTACTCCAAATGAGGAAAAAATTAGGACAACCTAATATTTGGGTAATGATCCATTAAAGACAAGTCCTTAAGCTTAATTTAAGGACCACTCCTCATTAGGATTGGTATTTTAAAAAATAGATTATTGGATTAGATAATCTTCTTGTGAATGTTATGTTTGCCAAAAATCACAGTAATCCAATTGTTAGTTTTCAAAAGACAAACGCTTAAACAATTGATATAACATCCAACGATAAATACTATTAGAGTGTGTCATGAAATGCATTTTGAAAACCGATTGTCAGTTCACTATCATTTTTGGTAAACATGACAAATAAAAGAAAATTGTCTAATCCGACGGTCGATTTTTCAAAATATAATTTACTGTATAAGAAGATGATAAGTGATCCATAATGGATCATTTTTGCTTAATATATCAAGAAATGAGCGACATGCAACCTTTGTGGCTGATCCAAGTGCCCATGTGCAAAATGCATAATAAATCCTCAAATTCTTATAACTATAGTTGGAAGTCATGGTCTCATTAAATTTGAACATTTCATATCTGTTAAGTTTTTTTTTTTATTATTATTTGAATTTAGACTAATTTTTACAATGTACAAGAATTATTTAAAAAGTCATCCACCCAATAATTAAAATCTAAAATTTAGTCATAGAACTTTCGATTCATGAAATTTTAGATTCATGAAACTTTAGATTCATGAAACAGACTAAGAATAGCTTGACTTTAACTACACAAGTAAATTACAATTAATAAAGTTGAAGAGTTGTAATTTCAAAGTCCAAAAAGTCCAAGGGGAGAAATTGCGGCCACAAAAGTGGGGGTTCTAGTCTTCTAGAGGCCCAGTGGGTTGAGCCCATTTCCCTGATTTTGTAAACTGCCACCTGTCCATCCAAATGTTACAATGCCGACTGCCGAGTGTTCTGCTTTTCTCCCAAGTTTTTCTCTTCAAAAGATTCTCTTCCTCATCTAACCTTACTGACAAACACACATTAAGAGAGAGAAGAGAGAAGAGAGAAGAGAGAAGAGAGAGGAGAGAGAGAGATGGGAGTGGAGGGCGAAAAAGTGGTGGCAGCCAAGACAGAGGCAGGGTTCAAAGCAAAGCATGGAGGTGTAATTCCACGAAAGAGGAAGCTGGTGAAGAAGATGATGCTTGATTACATCGGCCATTTGTTTATTTCTCTCTTCTCTTCTTCCTCTGGAGTCTTTCCGTCCAATAAGATAGTACCGGCTTGAAGATTATATCACCACCCAAAATATCAGATGCAGAGCAGAGCAGAGCAAGAAGGATATATTTCTAGACCCATGTTAATTAGTACTTACTGTTAGTATATGGATGTGTGTTCTTGCTTTTGGTGTCTTTATGTGTATTGTAATCGTTGTTGTTGTTTTTTCTGTTTTTTTGTTTGGGAATTTGAATTTCCAGGAATTCTGATTCACAAGGCTTAGAGATTAAACTGATGAGATGTGTATTAGGATAATATATAAGATAGAACATTGTTCCTACATCAGAATGTCATTAAAGTTTGAATATAATAATGGCAGCGATGAAGTGTGTTTGATTCATGACTCAGAATTTTCCACTTGTACATTAGTTTTTAGATTGCTCTGTTTGGATCGAGAAAATCAGGAGAGGAAAATTACTGGAAAATGCTTACCAAAAGAATTCCTTCCCAAACATTTTAAAGGCTTTTTTTAATTTTCGTTTTCTTCCCTTGGTGCTTTTGGCGGGTTGATCTGACGCGTAGAATCTGTGCCTGAAGCTGAAGAAGCAGTTGGGGACGGCGGTGTCGCTGTCCACGCGCCAAAATAATTGGCCAATAAGAAGTCGCGACGTCACTACGCCCCACCACGTGGAGATATATACACAGTGAGACACAGAGTGTTGCACATTTGGTCATATCTTTTGAGAGAGCATAGTAATAAATTTAATTTTTTTTTAATTGTTTTTAGTTTAACAAGGGCATATAACTGGGCCTGCAATTTGGGCGGATAGGGCCAGGATAGAGGCCAACCAAAACGCAGTTTGGGTAGTTGCAAGTTAATAAGATGATGTGGATATCGGAGAGTGGAGAGACGATCCAACTGCTGAAATAAGATGCAGGGGATTATGTAAGAGGGGTGACTTAGGCAGGGCTTCTCACTTAAGTATTCAAAAGGAATTATCTTGTGCTTTTGTTACAACTTATCAAATTACAATTTACCCATCAAAATAAGTATATATTTCTTTTATTTATTTTTTTTTTTTTTGGAAAATTAATTAGGTTTAGGTTGGTCATAAACCCTACTTGATTTGTGTCGTCTATTCCTAGAGTAAAAATAAATAAATAAAAAATAAAGATTTAAATTTTACATACAATATTTCAATAGCTTGTTGTCCTGGTGGCATTTAATTCCTGTTAATTATTACTTTATTAGAGAAAAGATCTTGAATTTAATCGCATAAAAGTGGATACCCACTTATTGATATTAAGGGATCTATTTGAGTTTGACTATTTAAAGCATTGAAGAGCTTATCCAATTGAATATTACCCTATTTGAGTTTGACTCGACAAATAAGCAAGCATAGAAATTAATAAATTAGATAAAAGATCTTTATAATATTAACAACTGAACATCGATATATTTCTATACGCTACCCGAAATATTTTTTTTTCTAAAAATAGGGATACATATCACTTAACCTATAGGTCCTCAGCATGGATAAGAATGGAGGAATGCGCAAGGATGGAACAAGGTAGAGGGCAAGGGGGGCCATGGTCCCCCCGCGACTTTTCGCATTCCACTTAATTACATATGTATGTATATATATTTTATATAAGTGGTAAATATTAAGAAAACAAATGGCCCCCCTTTTGCCACGTCTCTCACTTCCTGCGATTGCAAAACCTAAAATGGCAAACAACAAAATGGTAGAAAGATGGGTGGAAAGTCTTTTTATCAAAACTAAATGCCTTTATTTGCTTATTTTGTTTTTTATTTATTCCTTTTTTTTTATTAAATATTTATTCTTTTATACCAAGCAAAGTTATCTATAAAAAAAAAGAAAAACAAAAAAAAAAAAAAAAAAAAAATACTTTTTGGGTAGTTGTACAAGGGCGATGACTGATCAGTTATGAACTTTGAGACATGATTTAAATCTAAATGAGGATATTGGTGTTACAAACATTGAGATTGAGTAGAATACCCAATATTATTGATCATATGAGCACCATAATCGAATCTGATTCTGTGGACCTTTGTTGATTGACGTACTTTATGTGAGGGCGATTGATGTGTGGACAAAATTGCAAGGATAGAGTTCCCTTGACAACTTTTTTTTCTGTTTTTTTGTTAATATAATTCTTATTTAGGAAAGTATAAAAATCTGAACAGTAACTTTTTTTTGTTTTTTTACTGTGTTAGCGTAAAAAAGTCTAGAGCACTATTTAATTATCCTATTTTGTATATTACAAGTAAGGTTGTAAAGGAGCCGATACACTAGTAAATAACTTTTGAACTTTCGAGCCAGTTTCATAAGGGCTTGGCTTAAGCTTGTTCATTTATTAAGTGAGCTAAGATCAAGTTAAGAGTTTAAACTCACTTAATAAACGAGCAGAGTTCAAGTTTTTGGGATTGTGAGCAGCTTGTAAGGAAACTCATGAACATGTTCGTTTATAAGCTTTTTACTTTTTTAAGGAAATTATACTTTGCCCCTTGAATTATAGGTCGTTTAGAAGTTGGCTCCCTGTGGTTTTGATTGCAACTAGGGGTGGCAGAATTAGCCCAAACCCATTTACCCGCTCAAACCCATTTTGTAGTAATGGGTATGGGTAGGTACATTTTAATAAATGAGTTATAATTGGACCACCCAATTAAACCCATTTATAATTGGGTTGGATATGGATAATCCATGGGTACCCATTGGGTACCCAACTAATTAAATTCATGGGTTAATTGGCCAAAAGTCCTATTTTAAGAACCTCTCTTGTTTAAAGTCCTTATTTAGAATTTTAAATGGTTGAAGTCCTTTTTAATGAGATTTTAATGCATTAAGTCCCAAAGTTTAAAATAATTTTTTCTTTATACCAAAATTGCCCTTCACCATTAATGCGTAGATCTGGTTTCGAAAGCCACCGAAAACGGATCTCTCTCTTCTTCTATCTCCCTCACTCTTCCTCCCTCTCCCACTGTCTCTGTTGATCCACCGTCTCTGCCGATCCAGGTTGTTCCCCATACCAAATCTTCATGGAGTCTTCAATGGTGCTTGCAAATCTTCTAACCGAAGAGAGAAAAAACCTGGAGGTCGGTGACGGACACAGAAGACCGGCTGCAGTGCTCTATGTCATGAGATCTGAAGGTTACCGGCAATACACACTGCCTGCACATATATATATATGTTAGATCTGAAGGTTGCCGGCGATACACACCGAACCTGCACACTGGAGCAGCATCGGTGGTTCTCTTTATATATATATATATATATATATATATATATATATATATGTCATATCTAAAGGCTGAGATGAAAACAGAGCTGCACATTCCCGCCGATGATCTAACATTAAGAAATGATTTTATAAAAAAAAACATAATAAATTTGTTTTCCCTGTGCTCACCTGCATTCATCTCTTGAACTGGTGGTGGGTTAACGATGGTCATTGGCATGATGGCATTATCAGATAGATGTCCCTTCATCTCCCTGTGCTCCTGACAAATGGCACACCAATGCATGTAGCAGTGCACCAGGCACGGGTCACAGGGTGAATTCTGCAAAATAGAAGCACAAATATGAGTCAGCAAACAGTAAGCCAAGGAAATGAGTAGAAGCTGCACAAACCTTAATGATTCATTAGTTTTTCAAGGTGCCAAACCAATTTTCTAGTTGCCTTTAAAAGAAAATAAAACCATTTTTTTTTTTTTTTTTGAATCTGTTAGTTCTTTTTCTTTTTTAGATCATGCAAAATAATGATTTTTATTTTTATTTTCCCGTTTTTTAAGTTTTTTTATATTTATTCCAACATAGTGAAATCAATTTTCGGTGTTTGAAATATATTTCTGACGAAGTGAAATGCATTTTTCGGCGTAAAGAAATGTATTTTTGGTATAGTGAAATGTGTTTTCGGCGTAGTGAAATCAATTTCTAGAATATAAAATTCATTTTAAGGCGTAGTGAAATGAGTTTTTGGCCTAGTGAAATGGGATTCCGACGTAGTGAAATGAATTCCAGCGTAGTGAAATGAGTTTTCCGGCGTAGTGAAACAGGGTTCCGGCGTAGTGAAACGAGTTTTCCGGCGTAGTGGAATGGGTTTCCAACGTAGTGAAATCCGAGGTCCAACGTAGTGAAATTCGGGGTTGGGATTGAGGTGACGTTGAAGGTTGTTGGGAAATGAGGTATTTTTGTCCAATTCATGCCAAAAGGATTTTTGACATAAAAGATCTTTGAGAAGGACTTTAGGCATGAAAATCTTCTAAAATAGGACCTTTGTCCAATTTCCCCTAAATTCATTTATATGATTTTTGTTTTTAGGTTTGTGACATATGCCCATTTAACTAGTACCATGTCTTGACCCATGCCCATATGTCATGGGTCAACCCAACCCACGAACCCATATATCATGGGTCGATCCTTTTTTTTTTTTTTTCTCTTCCCGCGCATATACACGCCAACAAAAAAACTTAAAATAAAATAAAATTGCCGCATTTAACAACAAAATTTAACATGTCATATTTATCTTCTATATAAAAAAACTAGTACCATGTCATGACTCATTTAGACCCATACACATATATCATGGGTCGACCCGACCCACGAACCCATATATATATATATATATAAACCGCATATACACACCAACAAAATAAAATAAAATTGCCGCATTTAACAACAAAATTTAACATGTTATATTTATCTTCTATATAAAAAACTAGTACCATGTCTTGACTCATTTAGACCCATACTCATATATCATGGGTCGACCCGACCCACGAACCCATATACATGTCAACAAAATAAAATAAAATTGCCGCATTTAACAACAAAATTTAATATGTCATATTTAAATTTTCAACAAAAAATTGTGTTCTTATAGTTATTCTAAATGTCACAATTTTACAATCAGTTTTTTCAAAAACCAATCGTTGGATCATCCTAATTTTTGGTAGGCATGACATTCATAAGATGATTATTTTATCCAACGGTCGATTCTGTTAGGTTTTGAGTTTGAGTGTTGGCATGTTTCGTTTCAAAACTTGATTTGGGTTGTACTTCTTTAGAATGTGTACTAATGATCTCAAGCGAAGCTGTGGCAAAAGTTTCTAACTCACCATGGACTAGGATGGTAAATGACTTAGTGATCTAGTTAATCATGTTTAGGTGGTTAGATGGTCTTGGACATCCATATAGCTTTTAATGTCAAGCTTACTCAAGGTTAAATAGTTATGTTCATTCAATATTGGTATAAATCCATTCTATAGCTCTTGGACATCAAATGAAAGGGCTATGCATGCTAGGAACTTGGTTTAAGGTGAAGTGCGTGGTAGGAGAATGGTTTGAGGTGAAATTAACGTGCCAAAGTTGATATAAAAGTGTTAGAAGACATTTGGAAACTTTTGGAGTTGTGCAGTTTTTGCTAACGAAAACTTCCAACTTCAAATGGTCATATCTCCCTCATCCGGACTCCGTTTTCGATGATCTACCCATGCACGGAAAGCTTAGGAAGTCTAGTTTCTGAATATGGCTCTTTTATGGTCTAATTCAATTTTGAAAAAGTTGGATCGATCCAAATAATGCTGGATCGATCCAATTTCGTGAAAATTCATATTACAGAATCACATTCATAGCTGGATCGATCCAAGTACCTTCTAGATTGATCCAAGTTCGGGAAACCTGATTTTTTACTGTCCATTTACTGCTCTTACCTTTGGTAAACTGCTTGAACGTGAAAAGTGAAGTGCACAAGAGATTCCCAAGGGTAGGAGTCTAATGGTCGTCAAGCAATAAACTAGGGAGTTCCTAGGTCATATCCACATGGAGTGAAATAGGTTCTAGCGATTTTTAGGTCATGCTATCCAATGAATACAAATAAAGTGAAAAATATGGGTTGGTTGTTGTTAAAAGTGATTTGTGCCAAGTTAATGGCAAGTTGAGTATGAAAAACCTTGCAAAGTAAAGAAGATGGATCCTATGGTTTCATTCCTTCCAAACCTATGGTAAATGCTTTCTCATACAATACACATTCAAGAATCCATTTGAGATATGGTCTTGAATGGAGGATTTAGCAATAACAGTTCATAAATGGTGAAACAAATGATGGAATGTGGTTCTTCACTCTCATTGGTATTTTCACAAACAAGTAGAATGCATATGTGCTCACCAACCTAAATACAACAACTTACTAGTTGTATTTCGATTGTAAATATGAATCTACAAAGGTTTATAAGATGAGAGAGTAGGAAAACCCCATTCCATTTGACATTGAAGCTTTTGAGATGAGAGAAACACACTTACCTAGGGTTTGGAGAGGGAATCCACCATAGAATCCACCCTTAGTGTTTAGCTAGCCATGAAATGCAAGTAAATGCATAAAACAAGAGTAATAAAAGCTAAGAACAAGTAATAAATGCTATCACTAGATTAATAAACGTAAATGTGGCTTACAACTTGAGATTAAAAGAGTAAAAACAACCTAGACTAAGCTTACAAAGGATGAACAACAAGAAATTGACTGAAAACTAAGCTAAACTACAAAGAAAACATAAAAAACGTATGAAAACCTAGGTTAAACTAAGAAACTATCTAAGAACAAATCTAAGAACAACTAAAGAACCCTTACGCAGCTGAAAACTTAAGCTTAAATACCCCTCTTTAGGGTTACAAAGAAAGGGGGAGAAAAACCTAAAGAGCCCTCAGCATGAGTTACAAATTACAAGGCAAAAATGGGATTCGCGAAATCTATTACCGATAATGAAAATTCATTACCGATAATAATCTGCACTGCATCCTGACTTGATGAAATCTTCAATCTATTACCGGTAATCAAATTCCATTACCGGTAGTAGTTTCTTCGACTTGAAAAATCTTCCTTTTTAGCTCTAAATTGAAGAAAATACATGCATCCAAACGATCCTTTCACCGAAATAGATTGATTGGAGAGCTTTAAGTCACAAGAATGGTTCCCATGGCTTCCATTTAGCATCCAATAACTCATAAAAGATGAGAAAAAGGGGGTCGCTTAACCTGCAGGAGACAAAAACAATGGGAAACATAAAAAACACTTTATCCTAGCAATTATATTAGCAAAAGATAATTAAAAGGGAAGGGAAAGACTATAAAATTAAAACAAATTGGTGTCACAACATAAACACCCTAGGTCATTTTCCCCTCTTTAAATACCTTCTTTTCTGAGTATTAGGGCAGAGAGCCAGCCTCCAGATTACCTCATCCTTCTCTCTAACCCTAGAGTTGCTCTTGTGAGCTTCTAGTGTCTCCATTGTTGTGAAAGCCCCTTGTGTTCCTTCATTGATATCATATGGAATGATGTTTATCTTTCTTAGGATGACTTAGAAACCTTGGAAATCAGTCTACAACTTTTGTGGTGAGGAATTTCTATGGAGATAGGAGATTTCTCACGGCTCTTGGATGAAGGCATCAAGAGTGAGACCAAAGGATTTGGTTGCTGAGCATGCTGTGAAGAAAGAGGACTCATGGAGTTTGAGTTGAGAGAGATCTTAGTACACTAGGCCTGGGATTGGTGAGAACTTATGTATGGTATAATCTCTAACTCTTTTTCATAGTGGATTGCTGTGTTTCTCCCGAAAGGGTTTCCACATAAAATCTTGTGTTGAATGGATTTTATTATGTTGATTATTGCTTGAGTAGGCTATCAAGAAGGATGGAATAATTTATGCCTTGTTCATGGATCCTTTTTTATAGTCTCAATGTTATATGGTTATATTGCATATGAAGTGTTTGTGTTTATTCCTGAACTACTTTTTTAAAGTGTTACTTGTGTGTAATGTTCAAGGTGAGTGATTTATTGTGAAGAAATCTGTTTGTTCATTAGATCTAAAGGGACTTGCATTTTTTCAGATTCTTTAAAATATATTATGCAACTAACCCTACAGAACCGCAGAATGCCAAAATATATAAAACTGAATGTTTTTTGACATAAGGGCACATGATTCTCTTTTTGGCCAAATGTTACATATTTTTACAATGACATTTTTCAAAAACCAACTGTCGGATCACTATGAGTTTTTGCAGGCATGACATACAGAAGAAGGGCATCTAATCCAACGGTCAGTTTTACGAACTATCATGCCTACAAAAACTCATAATGATGCCCCTCTTCTGTTTGCAAAAACTCACAGTGATCCAATGGTTGGTTTTTTAGGAAAAAAAAAAAAGAGGTCGGCCCATTATATATGGGTTAATAGGTCGGCTCGACACATGAAGATAGATCTCGAACGAGATTGTATAAATACGACATATTAAATTTTGTTGTTAAATGTGGCAATTTTATTTTATTTTTAGTTTTTTTGTCGACATGTATATATGTTTTTTTTATAAAAAAAAAAAAAAAAAAAAAAAAAAAAAGGCCAAACCATAATATATGGGTTCGTGGGTCAGGTCGACCCATGATAAATGGGTATGAGTCTAAATGAGTCAGGACATGGGACTAGTTTTTTTATATAGAAGATAAATATGACAATTTTGTTGTTAAATGCGGCAATTTTATTTTATTTTAAGTTTTTTTTTTGGCTTTTATATTTTTTTTGTGTGTGTGTGTGTGTGTGTGTGTGTGTGTGTGTGTGTGTATTTACAACAATGTGGCCCCTAAATTATTGGATTGTATCAAATTATCCACTTCTGTCAGTTAATATGAGAGAAAAATGATGTTAGACTCTTTTTTTTTTTTTTTTTTATAAAGTATTTATCCTAAACTGCTAATGTGTTGATAATCACATCAGTGAGGTTTTATATTTTTTCTCAATATATTTTATTTTTTATGAATTATTTACTCTGCACAGTAAATAATATTCATAATAAATAAAATATATTGAAAAAAATCATGAATCTTTACGGATATGATTATCAACACATTAGCATTTTAGGATAAATACTGCATAAAAAAAAAATAATAACGAGTCTAACATCATTTTTCTATCAAAGAAACAAATGAATAACTGATAGAATGAAATAATCAATTTGATACAATCTAATAGTTTAGAGGGCACACTGTTGCAATCAAAACCACTGGGGGCCAATGTGAAAACAACATTAATTCAAGGGGGAATATAATTCAAGGGGGCAAAGTGTAATTTCTTATCCTTTTTTTTTTTTTTTTTTTTTTGTACTTCTTATTTTACTTTAAGTAATCTATAGTTAAATTCTAATTTTATATAATTTATATGACATAATATATAATATAAAAAATAAAATTATTATATGGGCAATTTCCATGAATAATCCTAAGTTTCCAAAATATTACGACTACGAACCTGATCCAAAACATATTACGGCTATACACTTATTACTGTTTTTTTGGACGAAATTACCCTTAAAATTGAAGTTTGACCAATTTGTACAGGATCCCCAATTTTATGTATAATCCCCAAAAATAAACAGAATCCCCAACCCCCAATTTATCTAATAATTACCAATATTATACATAACCCCCAATTCCCAAATTTATGATCAATTCTCAATATTGTTAAGAATCTCCAATCCCATATATGTCACGTCAATATTTAATGCTGGTCATTCAATGTCCCATGAATTTTTAATTACAAAAAATTATTATACATGATCACCAATTTAACATGTAATCCCCAATTTTATAAGCAATCCCCAATTTTTTACAGAGTCCCCAATACCCAATTGCTGACGGAATACCCAATTTATCACAAAATCCCCAATACCCATATTTGCACAGTATCCCCATGTGTACACATAATCCCCAAAATTAAACACAATCTCCAATCCACAACTTTTCTAATAATCCCCAATTCTAATATGTCACATCATGCATGTCATTCAATGTTCCCCAATCCCCAAATTTATACGCAATCCCAACTTTTTAAGAAGACCGTACCAAATTTTGACCATTTCAATGGTCAAATTGTAATTACCCATATGAGTGGAGGGTATTTATGTCCTAAAAAAATATTTTCGTAATATGTTTTGGATTGAGTTTATAGTTGTAATATTTTGGAAACTTATGATTATTCATGGAAATTGCCCTTATTATATTTTTATAAACATATAAAAGCGAAAAAAAAAATAGAAAATATTAAACATATTGGACGTGGAAAAATCAAAAGGTTAAACGAGCTAAATTTGACTCATGAGCTCTAATTCAAACTCGGCTTATCTAATTTAAATTAAATAAACTCAAACCTTATCTGAACTTTTAAGGATGTCCAACTTCAACCTTGTAATATTTAAATCTAATTATGTGATGGATTCAATGCCAACGAGAGCTTTATTAAAAATTGTTGCAGCTATGTGGACCAATCCCCTTCGACCCACGTTTTAGAGAGAGAAAATATTGTGTCATTATTTTAGTAAATCCAAGGCCCAAAAAGCAAAGGAATAAGCCAATCGGAGGCCTTCAAGCAGCTCCACCAATCAATCTCCCGTGAAATTTCACAATGAATCTGCCCAATTTCTGTCTCTTTCCACAATCTCTGTCCTTTCTCTCGATAAAGCAGATGAAAAGATGCGTTATGTTGGTATTTTAGTGGCAACACTCCCAGAAAGAGGAGGGTAAAAGTGTAATTTTGTCTTAAAAGTGGTGGCCACTCATTAAAAAACAAAATGAATGAAGAGGTGTATACGTGTATTTTCTCACGCCACATGCCAAAGAGTAAGTGACGCGAAGTAGATGAGGTCACACCTCTTGTAGCTTGTGCATTATTCAATTGTCAAGAGCTAGAATAGCCACGCGCCTTGAATTATTAAAATAACCGCATCTTGCGTTAATAATCATAATTTTTTATTATAAAATATTATGCGAACCAAGATCCAAAATTAATTACCAACATGGTTCTATCACTATTTTTTTTAATCAAAATATCCCTCAAACGGTGAAAATTTGACTTTAATTTTTAATTTTGCACATAATACTCAATTCTCAATTTTATACAGAATCTCTAAGTTTACACATAATTTCGAATTTTTAACACATCAACTTGATATTTAATGCCTATAATTCCTTGTCCCCAAATAATTATGGATTTGGAGTTGGGGATTGGGGATTCTTAGTAAAATTGGAAATTGAGAATCCTTTGTTAAATTAGGAATTCTATTCATTTTTTGTAGGAATTGGAGATTATATATTAAATTGGGAATTCAATACCATATTGTGGATTGTTAACAAAAATTTTGGAATTTTTTTTTTTACTTTTGACCGTTTACTCAATAAAATAGTTATTATTTTGTCTACATAAGGATATTTTGGTCCAAAAAAATATTTACGTAATTATTTTTGAATCGGATTCGTTCACGTAATATTATGAAAAATTAGGATTATTGATGTAGAATGCTATTAAAATTAATAAATAAATAAATAAGATTTTTTTTTTTGGGCTTACATTCGTCCGTCCGTCCCCCCTTACTAATGAGGTTCACTCTCAATTCTCTATTACTAGGATCTCAAATCCAGGTCTCTGGTACAACCATCAAAAGATTTTACCAAGAGGCTAATACACACCTTTTGTAATTTTTTAGATTTTGAGATTGAGGATAATTACAATCTGACCCCCTTAACTATAATTGATTTACACTTCGTACTTTTATAGCTTTAATTAATATGAATGCATTGACTCTTTGAAGTTTTGATTTCTAACAATTTTACCTTTTTATCGATGAGCCATTTGATTATTTGATTGAAAAATGATGGTTAGGTTTTATTTTTGTATACAATATTTATCTTAAATTACTAATGTGTCTATAAGCATACTGAGTAAATTTCACGATTTTTCTCAATATATTTTATTTATTATAAATTTTATTTACTTTATGAAAAAATAATTCATAAAAATTGGAATATATTGAGAAAAATCATGAAACTTCTCTGACATGCTTGTAGAAACATTATTAATTTAGGATAAATAATACATGTAAAAATAACAAGCCTAACACTATTTTTCAGTAAAAAAAAAATATATCTATAAGTTCTTAAGTTTAGAGCTCTCTACCACGAAATCAAATTTTATACCATGAGGTCCTCCAAATTTTAAATTCTTTTGTCTATTTATTATATTAAAAATATTTTTGAACTTAATGGTATAAAATGCTCATGCGAGGGACTTATTGGTATGTAGCCCAAAAATTAAATGACTTATTGACAGAAGGATGAAAAGTGCCACAAATCAAAACTATAGGGGATAAATGTATTTGAATTAAAACTACAAGTGTGCAAAGTGTAAATCGGTCATAGTTGAGGGAGTCAAACTGTAATTTTTTCAAAAATTTATTAAGTTGGAGATGAGTTACATTAATTTTTATTTTGTATATAACTACAAGTGTGCAAAGTGCAATTTTTTTTTTTTTTTACTAAATTTAAAAACTAGATAATATTAAAATAGTGGAATTAACTTCATCCAATTATTATAATTCATTAATAAACTCCTTTACAAAATGGTCATATATATTAAGATTGTTTTAACTTATTTACGTTGAGATGAAGTTCACACCATGCATGTAACATCTATGTAATTAAATTTAGATTCTACAAGTATTTAAATGAGTCAAAATAAGCAGAATATCAAAGACTTAAAATAAATAGCATTATTAAGATTGTTCTAAGGAATACGGATGGCTTCTTGTTCTAATAGTATGTGTTTTTCACTTTCCGTAGAGAACGTTTCAAGTTCAAATATAAATAGAGGTACATTACTAGTTTAATTACCATATATTAATATTGAAAGGATTAATGAAAGTAGAATTGTATTTTTTCGAAAATAAAATAATTTCAAAGGAATAATAAATCAATGTAAGTGCTTGTTTGGATAGAGAAGCATGAGTATCAAAAGTTACTTTTGGTATTCAAGTTGAGCTTGTTTGGATTGAAAATAGAGAAGCAGAAAAGTTTTTTTTTTTTTTGGATAAAGCACGTAGCACCACCTGCTTTTAAAAAAAGATTAAGTAAATTTTCTTTAATGAAAATTACAAATGCCGACAGACATCGCTCTTGTTATTTAGTTTCACTAAATATATATTCCCAATGTGTCTCCATTTTCAAATACAATTGACTTTTGCTTCAATTCTAAAAAAGCACAAGTAGATGCTATTCCAAATGAGTCATAATTTCTTGTTTCGATAGAGAAGTAAAGGCAACATAAATAACTTTTTGGTGCCTAACAACACAAGTTGGATGTATTTGGGTAAAAAGAAAAAAAATAGAAAAAGTATTTTTTTTTTCCAGTGCTTTAAGATAAAGCACCCATGTATTTTTTTCTCATAAAAATATAAGTTGCTTTTAATTAATAAAATTTGTAAATGCTAACCTTATCTTTGTACCATGAACTTCACTAAAAATTAAATTCCTCTGTGTCCTAACCTTGTCCTTTGAATTTACTTTTATATTAATATTTATATAAAACATAGTTAACATTTATATTAATATTTATATGAAATATAGTTAAATTTATCAGCTTATTTAATTTTTTTTATAAATAATTTTATATATAATTTTATTACAGAATAAAAAAAATAAAGTACTTTTCTGTAAGGGCAATAGTATAAATTTAGGATTATAAGCAGTTTTATCATATGTATCCAAATAGACAATAAAATACTTTTAGTGGCAACAGTGCTTTTAAAATACAACTGACTTTTGCTTATGCTTAAAAAGATTTCTACTTCTATTTTGCTTCTTCTTTAAAAGCATAAGTCCAAGTTATCCTGTACGGGCTCTTAATTGAAGGGATAAGTGTCTAAGTGGGCCACGGGCCACAGCTATCACCTGAACCAGCAGAACCGGCACCCTGCGCGTGCTCCATGGGTCCTTTCTTAAAAATAAAAGCAATATGTACCCTCTCTCTCCTCTTCAAATGCAACTGTGAACCCCCAAATCATTCTCTCTTTCTCCTCTTCTAATACAACCCTGAACCCTCAAATCATCATACTTCAATTTGGTTCAGATCAGAAGGAAAGGAAGTGAGGATGAGTGGAACCGGCGGCAATCATGGTAATACTAACACCAATGAAGTTCCAAATGCGGCGGGAGGAGGTGCCGGCGGCAGCGGTGGATCTGGTCAAGCTGCAGGGCCCTACAGGGAGAGACCATTTAAGCCACCAAGGAGAGGGAAAGTGATAGAGGGTATTATTTCTGACGTTGCTAAAATCCTCTCTCCCAACCGTCTATCCCAGTAGATTAATTACTTGTTTTTACATCTCCTAGTTTTTTTATCTAACGTATCATATTACTACGCAACTATCAAGTGTTTGGTTTATTTTATAACTATGCAAGTATGAAGCGTTTGGTTTATTATGTCCATTTTTTTTTCTTTTTTTTTTTTTAATTTATATTTTAGAATTTTTAATGAAACCCTTCCATCGGCAGCTGTTTCCACCACCATTAACTAGTTGGGTGAGCAGCGAATGAAAGGATTTTGCTACTTTAACCGCTAGACTGAATATGATTCCTCTCACGAAAGAGATGAAATTATTCTGGTCCAGTATAAGTGAATTAATGTGCCGATGGTGGTTAGAGTAGTGTTAATCAAGCATGAACTTGAACCCAAGTCTGTATAAAAATGGGTTTTTTTTTTTGATATGATAATTATCTTCTTATTGATGGTCATCATGATCACCCGGTGAACGGTGACTGATCAATTGATAATATTGGTGTTGGGAATTATGATTGATAGATTATGTAATTGGTTAGCTTTCGTAAGGTTTAATGATAAAGCTAGGCTTCTATGGAGAGTATTTTGAAAAGGAACCTGTCCCCTTTCTATTAAAATTAGGTATAATAAATGTCAGTATATATATATATATATATACTGACAAGTTGAAGAGTTGTTTGGGCAAGTTTCGGTAGGATATCTCTAGATCGAGTTCATTTTCTTTCCAATCATTTCTGTGGGTTTTATTTTATTTTATTTAAAAAAAAAGAAAAAAGTATCCAAAATGAATTCAAGCCCTTTATTTATAACCAACGAGAGAATTTTTTTTAAAAAGAAAAAGACTGGATTATAACTGCATCATTCGAGATATATTTCTTGGAATATCTTTTTTGAAAACCTTTTTAGGATTTTTTTTTTTTTTTTTTTTTGTGGATATATGGTATTGCTGGAAAAAGAAGAGCTAGATCTTCTCTAAATCATTTGGTATACATTTTTGGATATTTTGGGAGACATTTAGCATTCCTATGTTACTTAAATATCAATTAATCAAGCAAACTTTGTTTAATGTTGATTGAAATATTGTGACATGGCAAATTTGGGGGATTTCATTTGCATTTTCCCTGTCCTCTAGTGACAAAATTTCCAGGCAAGCCTTTTATAATCGATTGAAAGTTTTTGGGACCCAAAAAAACAAAGAAAATCGATGGAAAGTTGCTCTTGTCAACTATATTTTGTTTTTTGGGCAAGAGAGAAAACAAACAACCAAATTGGGCCGTGCCGAGTTCAAAATTTATGAGTTGAAGGCCGGGTAGTGGAATGGCACAATGGCTCATGGGCCTAACTTACCTAAAATATTTAGGCCCAATACAAGCAACGAAAATTTTCCCAAGCAAACCTTCTAAGTACACTTTTAATAGGAGATGATGAATCATGAACCGCTTAACTGTGTCATAGCACACTCTTGGGACCGACTGTTTGGATATAAAAATCTGGATGTAAACTGTTTAGCCTTGTATACAAAATAGGAAAAATTATAGTTTCTACCCTTGAACTATAGGCCCTTTTTAAACTTTCCACCCTATGGTATCGATTGAAGTAATGTGCTTCTTGAACTATTGATCGTTTTCAAATTATCCCTTATTGCAGTTAGTCATTTGTATTTGTGGACTGAAAAATGATGTTAGACTTGTTATTTTTTTATGCAATATTTATCCTAATTTACTGATGGGTTTATAAGCATATCATTGAAGTTTCAAGATTTTTCTCAATATATTCAATTTATTATGAATTTTATTTACTGTATAGAGGACATAATTCATAAAAATTAAATTATATTGAGAAAAATTATGAAAATTCACTGATATGTTTATAAACACATTAACAGTTTAGAATAAATACCGCACAAAAAAATAACAAGTCTAACATCATTTTTAACAGACATAAGGGAACAATTTGTTACATTAAAATAGTTCGGGAGGCACATTGTTTTAATCGATACCACATGAGGGCAATTTAAAAACGGCTTATAGTTTAGGGGGTAAACTGCAATTTTTTTTTTTAAAATAAGGTATTAACACAATTTTCTTTTCTTCGAAACTAATGTAAGTCGGTTTATTCAAAAATTAGATAATGGTAATAGAATGACCTAACCTGATTCAATTTCCAAAATTTCATATATGTATGTATTCATGAGCTTTTTGTATGCTCTGTTTTAATTGGTTCTTTTATGATTTACACATGAATCCATGAACCTTTTGATGTTCCGATTTGTTGTACTTGGTTCTGATACATATATATATATATATATATATGATTTACACATGAACCCGTAAGCCTTTTGATGTTCCGATCTGATACCTCTATAGATTCTGATAGATGAAGATGGTCCGCGATGATGGTGGGTAACGATGGAGATTTGCATAATTTTGTTTTTCACTTTTTTGCTTTTGTTTTTTACTTTTTTAACAGCATCATACCCACTTAGCCTTCTGGTGTTCTAGAAGTAGAGAATCTCACACTCCTAGACCATATTCTAAAAAAACCCATCTTTATCCACCATCGTGGCCGGCAACCTTCATCACGGTCAATCGCCACCCGTGGAGGTCGTTAGTTAAAGAAATGAGACCCTTTTTTTGTCGGCGGCGGTAACGATCGACGGTGACAGAGTTAGTGTTTGATGTTGGTGGTCCCGATAAAGACATCAGCGGCTGTCAAGGTTGTTTGTGGTGGTGGTGGGATTAGTCAAAAGAGAAGTAAACCCACGCAAAGCGTCTTTCTTTTTTCTTCTGTACCCTGAAAAGACACTGATTGCAATCACGTGACACGGATTTTGAATGTTCTTGTTTTTTTTCTATTAAAAGCGACACATAGCTTATCCAAAAAAAAACAAAAAAAGCGACACATAACTAAATTAACGGTCACTTTCAGCGCGTGAAGGGAACGTGTTTCGTTATTGTCCAATCATGATTAGGGAGTGCAATAGAGTTTTTTTTAAAAGTGACCTTTTAAAAATAAATATATACAACTCTGACCTTCGTGCGAAAATATATACAAGAGTGACCCTCTGACTGGGTCAAACCAATAAACCGCTGTTAGAAACAGCGGTTTTTTAGAGAATTTGAATAAACCGCTGTTTGAAACAGCGGTTATTAATGGCACCTTGAGGACTTCAAGGGGCTGTTTGGGAACCGTTTAAACAGGTTCTACCGGGTATAGAGCTGGCCCACATTTCCTGACAGAGTGTTTGGTAAGTGTGCACAAGGAAGATATATGGTTCTTAGTTGTCTCAATTCGGGCAAAAAAGCAGGCTAGTATTGTTCCAAGAAAAAGCTAGATTTCAAAAAAACCATATAACTTTTTTCGAAAGCCGCGAAAGTCAAAAAGGACTCTTCATCTAGCACGCTACCTCCTTGTTCCTCCCTTCTCTCTTCACAGTACCTCGAAGCCTGGAGCATGAGAAGCACTTCAAACCCAAACCTTAACCACTCTGCAATTTGTTCTAAAACACATCCCAACATATATATTTATTCCCACACAAGCCACTCTTCTCTTCAAACCTCAAACCCATATCAAATCATATCCTCTTCCTCTGGTTGATCAATAAAAGATCTCAATCCCACCAAAAACCTAGTTTCAGCTCAGAAACCAAATCACGATTCGCCTCTAAAATCGGGGTTATGCGAACCGAGGTATGCAAATTAAGGCTTACTTTAGCTCGTCCTTGCTAAGTACACCATCGCCATTGATGTCGTGTTTCTTGAAAATAACCTTTAACTGCTCCTCAGTTAGGCGTAAACTAGCAGACTTGTGTTCGCAACCATCTTCTTAATCGTCAAATTCGAAGCCTCTTTCGTCAATTTCTTCTTCTCTGTTGTTTTCTTAATCGTCAAATTTGAAGCCTCTGTCGTCAGTTTCTCCTTAATTTTCACCTTTTCAGTTTCAGAAATCTTGAAGGAGTTCTTGACTTTGACGAGTTTCTCTGTTCATACCCATTTGTTTACAGGAAATCCTTGATTTACAATCGTTATGGCAGATCATTTGAAGAGATCGAATGATGGAATGAGAGAAGAAGAAGGCTGTGGGGTTGAAGACTTGAATGATGTGTCGCTGGTGGTGTGAGATCGTGAGAGGGCCGTGACTCCGTGAGGCTGAAGGCCGGGAGGCTATGCCGCAGTGGAGTGAGGGGTGTGAGGGTCGTGAAGCTGCGCTGCAGTGGGGCGAGTTTGGTAGGCGAGTTCGTCGGAGAAGAACGGAGAAGAACGGAGAAGACTCGAGACTCGGGACCACTTTTTTACTTTAGAATAAACCGCTGTTTCAAACAGCGGTTCTTTAAATTACACAATAACCGCTGTTTGAAACAGTAGTTTATTGTGTTTGACCGAGTCAGATGGTCACTCTTGTATATATTTTTTCCAGAAGGTCATAATGGTATATATTATTTTTTATACGGTCATTTTGGAAAAAAACTCAGTGCAATATCCAATCAACTCTAACACTCACCTATCCGTCCTACTCGATCCGACCCGAATCAACCCCAAGTCTTAGCTTTTTTTTTTTTACCCCTGAATGTTTGGAATTTATTGAGGACTTTATGCTTGATTAAGTAAATCAAGTTAGGAAAAGCATTGTAGGTATACTCCTAATAAATAGAAACTTTCATTATTTGATCAGCTTCATTTAATGAATAAAGTTCATGATTACAGTTTATGTCATAAATCGTCCCATTTGACAGGTAAAAATTGCTAAGATACTCGATTAATTTACTAATTTTTTAAAACAATTGTTCAATGAGACTGAAATAAATTACAATTCACCAAAAACGGATTGGTTAATCATCTCATTTGGATTGACTTTAACTTCCTCTTTTATTCTATATTTTAAAAGAGACTAGCTAAAAAGAAATATTAGTTGTAGAAAATAATTAATTTGTATTTGCAACCTGTACATTAAAAGTAATTTTTATGTTACAAATGATTATGGTAATAGGTATGGAGTTTAGGTTTGGTCAAAATCAATTTTGAAACTCGTAATTTATTATAAGTTTGACATCCAAATATGCAAAGAATCAATTTTGAAATCCAAAAATAAGCCGAAAATAGTGAATCTAAACAAGATATATAAGTTGATTGACCTTTATTTATAGCTGGATAGGCGAAAAGACATGTCTCCGTTGAGACCCCGTAAAAATGAAGAATCCGAACTAATCAAATCGTTTTGAATTGAGAATTTTGCTACGGAACTACCTTTAGGATTTATTTGATGATCAAATGTAGATAATTTGTGGTCAATTTCCCATGACTTTCTGGTCGAAAATTTTGTAACATGCCATGATATTTTTGTACCAACAATTCCATCCCGTTGAAAAGCTTACAAGTAGCTTTTTTCTTTTTCTTTTTTTCTTTAGTAGGAAAAAAGTATACAAAAAGATTTATAAAAGTATACTATTTTTGTACCCCCTAAAATACCCCTTTGCTATCGAAATCTTGGTTCATTAATCATCAGTACCAATTAACATTTATAAAAGCACTCTCACACCTCTCCTAAAGTCCATCAATTTGGTGGTTGAATACTTGTGTTCATTTCAAAAAACTTTGACATAAAATGGATAAAATGCGGGCATGCCAGGACTATCTAAAGTCTAATTAAAAATCGTTAGAACACGACCATCAACACCTGTTGGTCGATATTAAAGTTGGAAGGCCTTAATGTCAAGTCAATCACTATGAAAGGCCTCTTCTAAAAAACACGCATATTAAAAAAACTCATAAATGCATTGATTTGTGATCTTTTTTACTTTTTATTTCCAAAACTATCATTTTTCTATAATTGTATTTGGTGTCATGTCAAGACATTCTTGGAATAATGAAGGGTAATATGGAAAAGTTAAAAGAAATATAATTTAACTTTTCAAAATGGACTATCATTTTAGGACAACCAAAAAATGAAAAAAGGTCTATCTTTGTAGGACGGAGAGAGTATATGTTAACCAGTATTGCCACATTCATGATTTGATTTCATTCTCTCCTATCACGTGTCTTTAGCTATTATGTTTAGCTAAAACTCTGTTTCTTCAATTTTATCTTACTAAATCACCAATTTATTTAGCCACGTGTGATCTCCATATTGGATAACTAATATTGGTGTCAACACCTTAAATTATATTCTGCAATCACTTCTATGTATATCATTTTATATAACTTTTTTTTTAAGGTGCACCTTAGAATGGATTCCTTGTTAGATCATGTGTTCAAGTATAAGGCTTGGCAATTAAGTTATACTCATATGCTTGAAAATTGAAATAGTTTCTCAATATTAAAGATGATTTAAAACAAAAATTAAAGTGGTCCATACTCTATATATCGTTTTCCCTCACCGGCAATTTATTTGGCAACTGAAAATGACTTGCAATATTTTAAACGCTGAGATGTTATTTCCTTTTTCAAGCAATTGTATTTACTCTTATCTTTGTCACCGACTACGATCCCATTATGACGTCTTTTTCGGAAATTCTAGAAATTATATTTTGAAAAATCGACCGTTTCATTAGATAATCTTCTTATAAATATCATGTCTGTCAAAAATCATAGTGATCCGATAATCGATTTTCAAAATACAGTTCATGAAACGCTTTGACAGTATTTACCGTTAGATGCTATCAAAATTATTTAAATGTCTGTATTTTAAAAACTTACCGTTGGATTACTGTGATTTTTTGCAGACATGACATAATATAAAGATTATCTAATTCAACGTTGATTTTTCAAAAATACTTTTTCCAGTGAAAGTGTCCTTACGATAAGAGCGTAAGAATGTCTTTACAGGATTGGTTATATATAAGAGGTTATTGAACATATGTAAGGGATTGATAAGCCTTTCGATATACATGGTATTTTTTTTTCTTTTTCTTTTTTAAATTTGAATAACTTCATGATATCAAATTAGATATCGTTCTATATTTTTTTGAGTTTTTTTTTTTTTAAAATAAAAATAAAAGGAGGAGTGGATTTAAGAGAATATATCTAGAGAGAGAGAACCTGTAGAGGACAAATAAGAACCATAAGCCATAAGCCATTTTCAGAGAAAATTCACGCTCGATTACCAGCAAATTGAACCCAAATTGATTGATTAAAAACGAATTACATAAAAATTATCAGACTAACATATAATCCACAACTAAACTCATAAATTTAGGCAAAAAAAAAAACACTTGGAGATAGATTGTGGGTTTTTGAGAGATCAGAAGTCCACATCACAGATTCAAAGAGCAGGTGAAGGCCAGGTTCGGGGATGACGATGACTGTCGGGACCAAAACCAGAAGCTGATTTTTCTTATTAAAATAATTGAACGCTTATGATTGTTTCTTTCAAAGATGATGATGCCCTCAAATCAAAAGGACATTTTAGCACTGTACAATGTAAGACGTACGTGTCATCCAAATGGTGTTTCTGATTGATCTATTAAGGAAACTTCATTCTCAAGCTTTTCTTTCATTGGATATTCTCCTATATTTTAGAGAGAGAGAGAGAGAGAGAGAGAGTTGTGAAACGCATTTACAGAGAGAGAAAGAGGAGATATTTTGGCGGCGAAGATGAACCCGGGAGAATTGGTGGGGGGAGGCAAGACAGAGGCATGGTTGAAACCAAAGAAAGGGAGTGTATTTCCAGCAAAGAGAAAGCTAGTGAAGATGATGATGTTTGATTACTTACTCAAATCTTTTGCTTCTCTGTTCCATTCTAGGCCTCCTCCCTCTTCCTCTGAACCACCTCCATCAAATGCAGATATGAATAAGAAGAAGAAGAAAAATAAGAAGGCCGTATTTCCAGATCCATACTAGCAATTAGGCTCATGTGTCATAATCTTTTATTATATTACACTCATATATACTTATAGATACTCTCATGACTCATGAGCTTGATGATTTCGATTTTCTGTTGTAATTTGTTGTATTTATGATTTATATATGTATGACGTACTTCTCCAGCCTATGGGTTCTGATAAATTCCTTGCTCTTTTTTTTTTTTTTTTTTTGCATAGATCAGAATTGTACCCACAAATTATCTACTGTCCAGTTTTACTTTCTCTGTAATTGTGTACTTATATACTGCAAATCTCCGACTGTATCCGCATCATCGCCGGCGAGTCGGTGACCTTTTTACTTTCTCTGTAACTCGTGAATTTAGTTAGATTCTTCAAATCTCCGACTATACTCAAATCATCGTTGGCGACTTCTTTACTTCCCCTGTAACTCTTGAACTTAGTTGGATTCTGCAAATATCCACATCGTCGCCGGCGACCTTCATCGCCGGACATGCCGCCGGAACCCTTTTTTTTCGCCTGAATTCTATGTCCAATCTTTGAAAAGTTTTAATGCCACCCCGCCTACGCCATGCCTCTATTTGAGTGAGCTAAGAGAATCACAGTGAATTCCGGCGGAACCCGCCGGAAATTTGAATTTTGATTCCCGTTAGTTAATTTTGGGGTTAAACGTTGCCCCACAGACAACGCGTTTTAGAGATTGTGGTGTCGATTTGGTTTGTATGATACGGCAGAATGGCCCAATGCGTCACCAATTTCAGAGCAATCAGAATTTTGCAAATAAACATGAGAAAAACAAAATTTGATGTTATCTATGGTGGAATAGTCTTTGTTTTTGGCCATTTTTTTCAACTTTAATTAATGTATATAAGCTTATTTTAATAAACCTTTATAATATGTTGATATAGATATGATGATGTCAT
>JAESVK010070254.1:0-12433 GCA_017140935.1 Hamamelis virginiana
AAACAAAAAATAAATGAACTCGATGTTTCAGAAAAATTTAAACAAATACTTTCAAATCTGTTTCTCTATTCAGAAGAATCTGATAATGAGGAAGAGGGTCTTCAATTAGATGAAATCTATTCTTCAGAAGAAGAGAATGAAAATCTTGGTGAATCTGAAGAAGGGATAAAAGATAATTGTAAATGTATTAATATGCTGTCTAGAGAACATAACATTCTCATTGACTTTATTGATGAAGTCAAAGATCATGAGAAAAGAAAAGAACTCCTTTTAAGGTTAAAAAATGACCTTGAAAAAGACCAGAGAAAGACACAGAATAGTAAAACTACTTATGATTTAAAAGAAATATTTGATCGTTTTAAACCGGATAAATTAGATAAGAATGTAACTATAAAAGATCTTCAACAAGAATGTGTTCAACTCCGAAAAGATTTAAAAGAATTAAAAAATAACAGTGAAAGAGATATTAGTGACCTAAGAATAAAAATTACTAGATTATCATTACAGAATCAAGCTTCCTCTTCAAAACCATCCCCCTTAATAGAAAACGGTGAAACAGATGGATCAGATTCAGAAGCCTCTGATAATGAAAATGTAGAAACTGATAAAGATCCTTATCTTCATCTGTTAACTAGAATTAACTATCAGAAATGGCATGTCAGGTTAACTATTATTATCAATAAAGAATATGAAATTGATACCATAGCATTAATTGATTCTGGTACAGATCTCAATTGCATTCAAGAAGGACTAGTTCCTATCAAATACTTTGAGACTACAAAAGAAAAATTAAATGCTGCAAATGGTAATAAACTTCATATCAACTATAAATTAACAAATGCACATGTTTGTAATGGCGGAGTCTGTTTAAAGACACCATTTTTATTAGTTAAAGATATTGGTCAAAACGTAATTCTAGGAACTCCATTTCTTAATTTAATTCAACCTTTTCAAGTTGATAATAAAGGAATACAGGCTAATTTTAATGACAAACAAATTGTTTTTCAATTTATTAGCCCACCTCAATTAAAAGATATAAATCTTTTAAAAACTTTGTCAATTCTCCCAGAATTAAATGTAATAGAAAGAAGAACTAATCAACTATTTTTCCTTAAAAAGGAAATTTCTCACAGAAAAATTGAAGAAAGTCTAACACATAGGTTTATCCAACAAGAAATCGAATCCTTTCAAAAGAAATTAGAATCGGAAGTTTGTTCTGATCATCCTAATGCCTTTTGGGAAAGACATAAACATGTTGTTAGATTACCTTATATAAAAGATTTTCAAGAAATCAACATACCAACAAAGGCCAGGCCTATTCAAATGAAAGAAGAACTCTTAAAACATTGTATTGAGGAAATAAAAGACCTTTTAAAAAAGAAATTAATTAGGCCAAGCAAATCTCCATTGAGTTGCGCAGCCTTTTATGTTCAGAAAGCTTCTGAAATAGAAAGAGGTGTACCTAGGCTTGTAATTAACTATAAGCCCCTTAATGATGTATTGCAATGGATTAGGTACCCATTGCCGAACAAACAAGACTTAATTCAAAGGCTTTCTAACGCTAAGATCTTCTCAAAATTTGACATGAAAGCTGTATTTTGGCAGATCCAAGTTCATGATGAAGATAAATATAAAACTGCATTCACAGTCCCATTTGGGCATTTTGAATGGAATGTAATTCCTTTTGGATTAAAAAACGCACCTTCTGAATTCCAAAATATTATTAACGATATTTTTACTCCATACATTAACTTCACAATTGTTTATATTGATGATGTTTTTGTATTCTCTAACTCTATCGAACAATACTGGAAACATCTCAACATTTTCTTTCATGTCATTAAAAGCAAAGAGTTAGTTTTATCTGCTAAGAAAATAGAAGTTTTTAAAACAAGGATCAGATTCTTAGGTTTTAATATCCATCATGGAACAATTCTTCCCATTGATAGGTCAATTGACTTTGTCAATAAATTTCCTGATATCATTAAAGATAAAACTCAACTTCAAAGATTTTTGGGTTGTCTGAATTATATTTCAGATTTCTTTCCAAATCTTAGCCAACTCTGTGCCCCTCTTAGAAGGAGATTAAAAAAGGATCCGCCGGCATGGACGGATGAACTTACCCAGCTTGTTAGAACTATCAAACAGCAAGCTCCTAGACTTAAGTGTCTCAACATAGCTGACCCTATGACATTCAAGATTATCCAAACTGATGCATCAGGAATAGGATTTGGAGGGATTCTACTCCAAAAAGAAAATGATAAAGAAAAAATTGTTCGTTATCATTCTGGAACTTGGAACTCTGCCCAACAAAATTATTCAACTATTAAACAAGAAATTTTGTCCATTGTTTTATGCATAACTAAATTTCAAAGTGATGTTTTAAACCAAAAATTTTTAGTACGAGTTGATTGCCAAGCAGCTAAATCCGTTTTACAAAAAGATGTAAAAAATTTAGCATCAAAACATATTTTTGCTCAATGGCAAGCAATATTATCTATTTTTGATTTTGAAATAGAGTATATCAAGAGATAAACGAACTCTGTCCCAGATTTCCTAACCAGAGAATTCATTCAGGGAGATCGTGATCCAAATGTCCACTAGAGGAAGGGAAAGGGGCAGGTCAGCTGCCCCACCAAATGTTCCACCAAAAACTCGTTCAAACAACTCTGAGAGTTCTATTGCTCTCACTACAACTCCTGAATATTATTCTCAAGTAATCCCAGGAAAAAAGAAATCTTGGGCAGATATTGCAGAAGAAGAATACATCAAAGCTGCTGAGCAGAGTTTTGATGATCTTTGTAACCCTCATAACTCTCAACTCAACACTCCAAAAAGATGGGCTAATCAAGCTTTAGCCTGCAAACAATATTCACCAAAACAGTATCTTGCCCTTTCCAAAGATCAAGGTACATCATCAGCAATTGTCAAAAATCAGACATTTGCTGAAGCAACTTCTTCAAAACAGGTGGTAGCTTCTACCTCCAATCAAAGAACTCTTCAAAAAGCTGAACAAACTGATATTGCTCCCCTTTTAAAATCAAAATATTTTCAAAAACCTGTTCCAATTGAACTCTTTTCTGTTGAAAAGGAATTTGCTGGAATGGGGGCAATAGAAATTGTTAACAAAATTTATTCAAAGAGATTCCAGTTTCATCCTTGGGATATTGCCAAAACTCAAAAATTTTATGAATTTATTCTAGTAGATACTAAATCAGCAGTTTTCAAACATCATTTTGATAAAGCTGATCCAAGTAATTTAACTCATTCAACTCTCAGAATTATCAGGATCCTCTCCTATTCAGATTGGGGTCAGGATCCAATCAAACCAAGAAAATTCTCCGTGAATTTTCAACCAGCTTTCTTTAACTACCATGACTATCTAGTAGCTTGGTTCAACACTCTTTACTATCAAAATCAGAATTATCGTCATACATGGATGATTTTCTTTGATAAATCTTTCAAATTTGATGTCCCCAATTGGTTCTTAGATTGGTGGGATATAGTTGGTCCTATACCAGATATCCTCCCTTCTAAGGTTCTTGAAGGATATCAGATCTTTCAGGAAAAAATTCGTCCTCCAATCTCTCAAATTAACTATCCTAAAATGTTGCTATTTTATAGCCATTTTAGTTTAGCCTGGACCATGGCTTGGAAATATGAACTCTTTGCAGATGAACAAATTCCAAAGGTGGTTCGAACTTTTTCAGTCAAATGGTGGGATGGGTCTTATTCAGATCATATCCAGCCAGACAGAATTCAAAACTGGTTCAGACAACACCCAACTATTTGCAGTTCAGGACCAGCTGATGCTGCAAAGGTTCTGTTGGACAAAAATAAGATCATGCACAAACTCGCCACGTCTTCTACAATTTCTAAAAAAGAACTAAAGACCCAGCTTCTTGCAGCTCTTTCAGAAATAGAGGATGAAAATAACTCAGAAGATTCAAACGATTCAACAACAGAACTCGGCCAAAATGATGATGAAGACTTTAAGCCTTCAGATTATTTGTTTGGTTAAAGTATTGTATTTCCCTAGTAGTGGATTTGTCTCCATACAGGGTAAAAACTCTTTTAACTCTACACCGAAAGTGGATTTGTCTCCACTCGGTTGTTCAAACTCGTCAGGCGCCGAAAGGAGTCACGCGTGACATTCCAGGACAAAAAACAATTATTGCTACAGTAAAAGCGGTTACTGTTTGGCACTGTAGTAGTAATCATAAGTCAAAAGAATTCTCATAAGTCGATCATGTGACCGACATCCAACACTGTAGTCATAAGAATTTATGATTACCCCCAACACTTAGATGCCTCTTCTTTTCCTATATAAGGAATTAGAATTGCATCTCCAACTCAGAGTTTGTTTACCCCTTCAACTTGTAAACCTCTCCGAACCCCATATCATGAGATTGTAAACCCTCTCTCTCTTCTGGAGTTCGTATCTATCTCCAACTCTTGTAAGTTTTTATTTATAATATAACTGAAACTCTTTGAATTTTTCATTTATCAACTGTTTTCATTATATATCTTAGTATTTGAATATTGTTTTGCAACTGTTTTCTTTATCTGCATCTCGGTCCGGGTAACAATGGTATCAGAGCCATAGGGAGTGAGTGGGAGCATGGGTTGACTGTAGACACCTAGGATAGGTTTGGAGTCCGATCGCCGAGGTAAGTCCCGCAGCAGCGTGTGAGTAAGTCGGGCAGTGAGGCAGACTTTAGGCAGACCTTAGGTATCTAGGTTAGATCGCCGAACGAGGCAAACCTAGGGATACAGCCGACATGAGTTTCCTCTCACGAACTCTGTCGAAGGCATCATCGTCCTCCCGAAAGGGAAAAGAGAAAGAAACTGTTAATAAACAAGAAACAAATATTAACATGGATAATGTGAACTTTGATAACTGGAAAATTCCTAAAGTACCTGGAAGAGATATTTATCACCGAGGTACCTTCGAGTACTTTGGGGATTTAAATATCAAAACTGAGGAAAAAACTCTTGAGCTCAAAAATGAGTTCGAAACTATTCAACTCTTTGATCAAGAATCCATTAATAGATATAAACAGGAAGGCTTTAACTTTCTCCATCTAGGAATGGTTCAGGTAGCAGTTAAACCCTTAATGAGGGAAGGTCTCAATATGTCCATAATTATGGCATTAAGAGATTGTAGACTGCTTAACTTTGATAAATCTATGTTAGGAGGAATAGAAGCTGGTCTACATGATGGACCTGTTTATTTTAACTGTTTCCCCAACTTCAGTGTAAGTCTTAAGGATGAACATATCATGAAGGTTCTTACCTTAAACTTACAAGTATACAACTCTGAAACTCTAACAGGAGCTTATCCTATCATTTTACTCTCTAGAATAAGATATAAGGTTTTTACAACCTTTTTAGACCCTAAAGCTAAAGTTCTTTCAACTAGAGGCGAAACTCTTTTATTACAAACTAATAAAACTGAACATGGAGAATTAATCACTCCAAAGAAAATTAAATGGGATGAATTGTCATTCCCACAAGAATGGAAATTCCCAAAAATTCTTCCCCCACCAAAACAGCCTGAAGTAACAACTTCTAGGATCAGAAGAATGGTAGAATACGATGATGGAAGTGTAGGAATCAGCTTTGTTCGTAGGAACATAGGAAGTTCCTTCAGACTTCCCTCAAATGTTAATAAAGTCCCCTTAGATGATGCTAGATCTTCTACATCTTCTATCCCAACTAGGATATTTGAACAAACAATTCCTGATTTAACTGGAGTTAGAAATTCAAATATTCCCCAACCTTATTATACTACCACCCCTTCTGAACAAGATAACAAAACCCAGGATAATGACAGTGAAAGCATGTCACCTACGTTTTCACAAGTCGATCCTCAACTCTATGTTTTAGAGAAAGATTTTGAGATTAATAAAAAACTCTTAAATGATGATTTTTCTAGCAAGGAAAATCGAAAACTTAGAAAAGCTTATTTTAAAAGATATACTAAAGAAGAAACTGAATTTATTAGGGAACTTTATTATGATTTTATGAATACCCATAAAATTCAAATAAGTTTCTTCAATTGGCTCGAAATTCATGAAAGTAAAAAAGAATTAAACGTTATTACTAAAACTACTAAAACTTGGCAAATAACTCCTAATACGTTTAAAGAATCGATTCATCCGCCAACAGAACAATTTGAGATTCCTGTAAGAGGAACTAATGTCACAGCCTCTCCTTATAAGGTATCATCTGATAAGGAAATAACAAAAGTTCTTGAACAAAATAATTTCACAAATCAGCATCTCATAACTATAGGTGAACAATTAACTCGTGTAGAAAATCTGGTCCAAAAAGAAGTGTCCCAACCTGCCAAGGCGGATGATACTCCTTTATTTAGACCACACGAAGTTCCTAAGAAGGCTAATAAAGAATTATCTAAAGATATTCTTAAAATAATTGATGATAAACTAAAAAATATTGAAACAATTATTGGGACAGTCCCAGAAACTCCTCAGCCTCCTAAAGACAGACCTCAGTCTTCTAAAGATAAAACTATTGCAGTTTTAGATAGAACTTATGATGATACTGATTCTGATAAGGAAGGATTCTTAACAGAAGATAAACTAGAAGTTAATAAAATATATAACACTCAACCTCTAAGAAGTTTCTATCCAAGAATTACCTTCCCGGATATGGCTATGGAAGAAAGAGGTTCCTTCCATCAAGCCTCATATCAAGGAGGAATTATCTATGAATGGAACATAGATAATAAAACAGAATATCATATAATTAACACTCTTCAAGAAATGACAATGGTTTGCACAGCTTACGGAACCAAAAATCCAGATACCTCTGATCATACTATTGCGCAAGCATTAGTAGCAGGATTTACGGGTCAACTAAAGAGCTGGTGGGATCATTATCTCAACCAAACAAACCGTGATACTATTCTGAACGCTTTTAAAACTGATCGTTTAGGAATCGCCATTAAAAACGAAGATGGAGAAGATATTCAAGATGCAGTTGCAACTTTAATATTCTCCATAACTAAACATTTTATTGGGGATCCTTCTAAACTTAAAGATAAAGATTCAGATCTCTTGTCTAATTTAAAATGTCCAAAACTTGAAGACTTCCGTTGGTACAAAGATATCTTCCTCACCAAAGTAATGATGAGAGAAGATTGTAGCCAACTATTTTGGAAAGAAAAATTTCTAGCTGGACTTCCAACACATTTTGGAGATAAAGTTAGAACAAAACTAAGAGAACAGAATAATGGAACTATTCCATATAATGATCTTACATATGGTGATTTAATCAGCACTATCCAAGCTGAAGGAATTGCTAGATGTACTGATTATAAACTTAGACAACAAGAAAAGAAGGATAGGAAAGAAGGAAAGAAGGAATTAGGTTCCTTCTGTGAACAATTTGGTTTCTCCTCTCAATCTTTAGCCCCTTCTATAAAGGCTAAAAAGAAAGAGAAGAAAGCTAAGAAAAGAAGTGTTAAAACTAATACAACTTCTCTTACTACTACAACAAAAAGACCATTCCGAAGAAATTCTAGGAATAAAAAACCTGGCCAAAACTTTACAGAAAAGTGGTTACAACCATCATCTAGTAAAACTTCTTCTAACAAACCCACGGGACCGTGTTTTAAATGTGGTAGAATGGGCCACATTTCTAAAGACTGTCCAATGAAACAAAAAATAAATGAACTCGATATATATATATATAAATGAACTCTATATATATATATCAATTTCAAAGGCTTTACACCATAAATCTTAAGAATTTAATTTTTTTTCCTGAAAACAATGGAAAACCATTATTTTAATTTCATAAGAATTTTATAAACACATTTGAAGGTGCTCAAAATATATTTTAAAAGAGAAATTCTCAATTTACTAATTAAACTTTGAACGTGAGGTTTATAATTACATAAAACTCCAATAAGCATTTTTCTCCCAAAAATTTTATATAAAATCATGTAGAAATGCTCAACCCAAACTTTTCTTTTCAAATATATTAAAACATGTTTATAAATGATGATAAACAAATTTGGAGTAATTTTAAAGTCAAATAGGTATAATACCCAAAATTTCATGTTTATTATTCAAACCCATCTAAAAACAGTTTTTAGTGTTTAGGTTGTATCTTCTAGCTCCTTTATCCAAATTTAATGAGCTTTAGTATTCTGAAAAGAAGACTTGAAGGTCTACAATTTCACGTTCACAACCGTAGCCCAAATCCAATGATTTTATAGCCATAATAAGCAATTACAGTAGCCTTTCTGTTTTGAACAAAAATATGTTTCGCTAACAAACCAGTTTGAGTAAAACAGCCATAACATTCCACACAAAATTCCAAAGAAGGCAAGGTTGGATTCGTTGGAAATATAATTGAAAGATCTACAACTTTCATGAATATGGTTTAGATCAATTCGGCCTCAAACCGATTCAATAATACCCAAACAGTATGCTCTGTTTTGGAGCTCAATTTGTTTCAGATTTTCCTAGAACTTTCTAGGCAAAGAAACACACGTTCCTTCCTTCCAATTTCACCAAATCATGATATAAATTCATCAATTAAGCTAAAAATAAGGTAGAATAAAATAGGAACCTCACCTAATTTCAGATTTGAAGAAGATGTGAAGTAGAACTTCAAAATTCCAAACTTTCTCCTTCTCCAAACAACTCTCTCTCTCTTTCTATTTTTCTCTCTTTCTTTTTTTTTTTCTCTCTAAAATTTTCTATCTCAGCTGCTAGAAGAAGAAACTCCAGCTGAAACACTCTCTTGATTTAGTTATATTGCATGAAACAAGCCACATGTCCACATGTCCTCACTTTCTAACATAGATAAGTGGCCTCATCATGTCACATGTGTATGATTTGCCACGTGTCATCGCTTTAAGCGATGAGTCATCACTTATCGCCACATGTCCCAATCTAATTGATTCACTTGGCATCCTATTGCTTGTCTTTTGCCCATGCGACGAGGGTCCATGCTAGTCCCCTATACCCCAAATTTAAAATCATACACTTAAAGGGGCTAACCATCCACAATCAAAACCACACACATAACGTGCTATTTATGCACTTAATATTTTATAACTTAACACGCCTAATCTAATTAATTGGGAACATTATCATGCCCAATTTAAATACTTGAGAATATTATTATGCCCAATTTAAATAATTGGTAACATAATAATATAAAGCATAATTAATTGGAAACATTAGTATGCCCAATTAATCGGAAATATGCTAACATATAACCCAATAGGCTAATAAAATTTATTATGCTCAACTTAATTAATTGGGGATATTATTATCTCAAAGTTAAATAATTAAAACATAAGATAAATACCACACAAAATAGGCTAGCATATAATTATATAATTAATAATTAAGAGACATATATAATTATTAATAATTAAAGTGAAAGGGATCTCACAAAAACCTAAAAAAACACTAGTGTTTGCACTGTCCTCTTAAAAGCTAGTATTTTCATTGTCCTCTTAAAAGCTAGATAGTGTTTTCTGTTATCCCAAGTTATATAACCCTAGAGGAGGGTGAATTGGGTTTTGACAAACTTTGATAAAATATTGCCAAATAAAATTATAGTCCAATTAAATTTAGTAGAAGCATAAACAAGTAAATAACTTAATTGGAAAAGAGAGAGAGAGAGAGAAATCAAACACAATTATTTTAACGTGGTTCGGACTCTGCCTACGTCCACGCCTTAAGCACCAATCTCAAGGATTCCTCAATCCACTATAGGATCACTCCTTCAAGGTGAAGAAACCTTTACAATCAATCTCACTTCCGATAGAGATTACACCAATGCTCTTAACAAGACTTCAATCTTACTTCCGGCGAAGATTAGGCCAATGTTCTCCACGAGACTGCAATCTTACTTTCGGCAAATATTAAGCCAATGCTCTCCACGAGTCTTCGATCTTACTTCCGATAAAGATCAAACCAATGCTACCAAAGCACTTCTCATAAGCTTGATTTTGACCAACAAAATCCAAGCTCTACAAAGGTTACAACCCAACCCATAACTCACAAGATATACAAGATTTGTTTGTGTACAATGAATAAACTCCTCTAGAGTAGATGGAGTACAATTGAAAGCTCACACTAATATCTCTCAAAGATAAGAACTAAATTTGGGCTCAAGAGAGAATGATGATTCTTGACTAAAATCACACACGATTGATATAAGCAAGTTTGTATAAGTTTGTATATGTTCAACTACTTGTTTAAGATTCATACAATGAGTATTTATAAGCCCCAAGAAGAATATAGCCATTATGAGTAAAAATATAGCCGTTTGGGTTTGTCAAAACTAGCCGTTATAAGCTGCAGGGCACACTTAGTCGACTGGGCAAAAAATGTTAGTCGACTAGGTGGTTTAAAAATACTCTTTCAAAACAATTTGGAGTCGATTAGTCGACTAGACTAAAGGATTAGTCGACTAGCTTAGTAGAAATCATAGAGTTTTGAAATCTGGGCTTGATTAGTCGATTAGGCAAGGGAGTTAGTCGAATACTTTAGGTTTTTATGAAAGGCAAGGTAGAAAGTCAATTTTCATAAATCCTAACTAATCTTTTGAGTTCAAAATAGCCTACTATGATTTTAACTTAGTTTTGACCAAAATATATTTTCCAAATAAGTCCGAACTAAGTGTGAACCAGCCAACCTGAATATCCCGAGGGATCGAGAGGCCTTTCGTTCACTTTGAGGTATTGAGTGGATTGTGGATGATGTTTATCTGTCTCGATTTATCCTTCTCTATTATCATTCTCTATTATCCACATTTATTCTTCTCTATTATCCACTCAAGATTGGGTTTTTGAAAAAGGATGAGAGTTTGTAAAAAAACTGGGAGTCGCTACCTTATTTTTAGGGAACAAGGAAACCACAAAAAGAGTTTTATTTTCAATAAAATATTGACCCCATATTTTGGAAAAGCATGGTCTTTGAATCAAAGTAGGATTCGGGGGCTAGGTTACGAAGTGGGAAGGTTCCAAGGAACTCTTTGTAGGCACCCACCTCGCCCTAATTAAAGGTCTCCTAATTACTATTGGGCTTTATCAAAATCTTATCACAACAATGCTATTTATCTAATCAACCACAAAATATGAATAATAATATATAATAATAATAATAGATAGTATAAAAGTATACACAATCCTAAGGATCTTTAGGAGACTCGAGTCAACCTAAGATTGGACTTGCGCCCTATTAACTGCCTACGTACCTTACCAATTTCTTGATAAGGATCAAAGTCCACGTAGTTCGATTACCCTATGATTCTCCTATTGTAATGAATTACATAATCGTAGAGATTCTATCTTATCTTGGACTCTAACTTCGAGAGTTTGGGTTTGATCAAAACACTTCTTATGGAATTTCATTCCATTTTGAATTCTTTCAAAATCACTTTTTAGAATTGTTCTCGAAGTAGATTCCTAGGTAAAATAGAACTCTATTCTTATTGTAATTCTTACAACAAAGAAGAGTCCTAAGTGAAGTCAAGTGACCTCCCTAATCCTAGGGTTTCTAGCTAGTCCTAAGTTAGTCTAAACACCTATTATGCTAATATTATGCATGCTGGAAAATTCTGGAAAATAAATAAAAAATGCAACCAAAAATGTAAACAATGCATGAAAATGTCCTAAATGCAATCTAAGCTGGCAATGGGAACCTAGGCATGTTTCTATGTTAGTTTAGACCTAAAAATTGAGTTTTAATCCACTTTAAAGCCACTTTTAAACCTTGTACAGATTTAAAAGTGATTTTAAACATAGGTGAAAACCCCAAAATAATGAATAAAAGAGGATGAGAAATGCACTAAATGCAACCTAATATGCATACTAAAACTATCATCAAAACATAGCATCATAATCATACTTCACATAGTTTATTTAATCACAGGGGAAGGGACTTACCTTTGCATGCTCCCTCGAACACAATTCATAAATCAATCATACCTAACCACTCCAAGTGATGAAACTTACCATGATAATATTAATGCTAAACTTGAATAACCTATAACCTCCTAACATGGTTACTAACATAAAAAGATTTAAATATGCATTCTAAATATGAACCTAATCCTAAATATCCAATCCTAACATGGTATGATCAAAGAAGAATGGAAGAAAAGAAGTAGAAATATGCATACATATTATAAAACTAATTCCTATTATGCATTAAAAAGAAAACTATTCTAATAAACTAATCCCTATTATTCACACTAAAGAAACAATAAACTAACCTATCATGCATACTAAAGAAATATGGAAACATATTCTAAACACTCATCCCTAACACAACATGGACACAGAAGAGAAGAAGAAGAACAAGAAAAAGAAGAACAAGAAGAAAAGAAGAAGAAGAATGCAAAAAAAAAAAAAAAAAAAAAAAAAAAAAAAAAAAAA